>JZKD02S0193396.1:282574-304027 GCA_000966675.3 Picea glauca | reverse complement strand
ACCCCTGCGTGGGTATATAAACGAGCCCTCATTCTCAATTGTAATCATCTATCATATATCTATCTTATATCTTATCTATTCATATTTGATACATTATTCCTACATGGATTATTATGTTATATTCGAAGTATTTTGGATAATTATTGTGTGAGAGAACTTTGTTCGTCTCAATTGGCATCCAATACGGAATTATTGTTATCATTTCAGTTCTAGGTTTCAAGTCTATTGTAAAATCCAACTATCTTTTGGGCGGTAAACCTGACAACTTTTCTGGAAATACATACACAAACTCGTGTACTACATGAATTTTTTTAATCCTTCCACCTCGCCCTTTTCGTTTAGTGGTAATATTTCATATAGATTACATACTTTGCACATACTCTTTTTCAATTGTAGGGAAGAAATAAATCTCAATGACACCCCTTGGTTCCTTCCTACAATCACTCTACTCCATCCCAAATCATCTGTCAAACTTAACCATTTCATCTTGAAATTAAGTATCGCATCATGTAGTTCTGTCAATTCCATACCAATCACTATGTCATAAGATCCTAATATCATGACATATAGGTTGGAATTCATTACAAAACCTCCCAAGCTAATGTTACAATATGTAACCTTTCCTCCAACCTTCTGTTTGTCACCCGATTCCATTTCTATGTATCTAAACTTGTCCTACTCGACATTCTTTACCTTAATTCCCTTTAGTGTTTCACTAGAGATAAATATATTTGTAGCACATAGATCTATCAATATACTAAAAGTTTGTTTGGTGATTGTACCTGACATCTCTAGCACAATGGATTGGTTCTCGGCCTAATGGTTGTTCACTTCTCCATGTATCCTGTGGGCCTTTCCCAAATCTCCAATGGTAGTGGGTCCTTATGATTTGGCTGCTTTTTCCTTATCAATCAGACAATCTACTTGGTAATGTATCTCTCCACATGTCCAACATGCAATATTCAATCTAGTGCTCTTGGTCCCCATAGTAGAATTTATTGACCTAATAGACTGTTTTCTTGGTCTATTCTGTTGAATAGGCCTAAACTGTTGTTTCTACTGTGGAGGACATTACTGTTGTTGTTGTGTTCCTCTTCAAGGAATCCCTTTTCATTGTTATATCATGAACATAGGTCCTCTAGGAATATCTTGATGCCCTAAAGTCTATCTGACTGGTGTCTGATGTTGTTGTGCTCCTGATGACGTTTTTCCAGAGTCTGTAGAAAGAGTTCTTCCCTAACCCCATTGTTCAAATCTTCCTCAGCTATGCGAGCCTTATGAATTGCATCATGAAACATCTGAGGAATTACAATCCTCACCTTCACATGAAATTTTAAGTTAAGGCTGAACACAAATGTTTTCACCTTTAAGTTCTCTATATTCAGATGTGGAGTATACCTAATTAGCTCCATGAATATAGCCTCATACTCTTGCACCATATGACCACCCTGTTGTAATTCATTAAACTCATTAAGTTGGCACTCAATGAATTCCTTAGACAAGTACCTCTCACAGAACCATTCCTCCAACAACTCCTATGACACATCTTCAATCACCATGTTTAGTTGAGGTAGGAGCATCTTCCATGACAGAAGAGCACTCCCCTTTAGCTGAAATACTGCCATGAAAACTTTCATGTTGGAGGTGAAATCACGAAGTGTGAATGTCACACACCCACTACGACAACTAAATTTTTTCTCCTTTTTCTTGAAGGACAAAATCCATGAATTTCTATGGGGCCTAGCACAGACCCTCCCTTCCCTTATGCTCCCCCATTTGTTTGTTGGCTATGACCACAGGCCTTACCAAAAAGTCACTTCTAGCTTTCGTGATTTGGGGAATCGTGATGCAAGCATTCCTCCTTTCCCTTTAAAATCCCTAGAACCCGAAAGCCCGGTATCATCCGGATCTATGGTCCAGATCGTCAACTTGATCAACGAACTAGATTAAATCCTAACACTCTACCTTTCGAGATTTCTGGCAAGGTCTTCACTAATATTCCTCTGATGTCCAAAACCCCGGTGACCTTAGATCTTCTCCTTATGTCCCTACAAATGTGTGGTCTAGATTCTTTTGGGACTCCTCCTCCCTACCACAAGACCCTATCCGGTGACCTAGGACTCATTCATAGAGCGCATCGGGGTTTCGCATACCGGAATTTCATGACTGGCGAGGATGAGGGGTCTTACCCTTGGGTTTCCTGGGTACTGAAACACCGAAACACCAAAACCTATTCATGCTAAACCATTTCAGGGTTTCACATATCAGGATTTCATGACTAGCGAATACAAGGGAACTTGCCCTTGGGTTTCTTCGGTGTCAAAACATTGAAACACCAAAACCTATTCACTTTAAACCATTTCGGGGTTTCTCATATCGAGATTTTGCGACTGGCGAATACAAGGGAACTTGCCCTTGGGTTTCCAGGGTGCCAAAATGTGAAAACACCAAACCTTATTCACGCTAGACCATTTCAGGGTTTCACATATCGGGATTTTGCAATTGGCGAATATAAGGGAACTTAACTTTGGGTTTCCCGGGTGTCGAAACACCAAAACATCAAAACCTATTCATGTTAAACCATTTTGGGGTTTCGCATATTGGGATTTCGCGTCTGGAAAATACAAGGGAACTTGTCGTTAGGTTTCATGGGTGTCGAAATGCCGAAACACTAAAACCTATTCATGTTAGACCATTTCGGGGTTTCACATATTGGGATTTCACGATTGGCGAATACAAGGGAACTTGCCCTTGGGTTTCCCGGGTGTTGAAATGTCAAAACACCAAAACCTATTCATGCTAGACCATTTCGGGGTTTCAGATATCGGGATTTTTCAATTGGAGAATATAGGGGAACTTGGCCTTGGGTTTCCCAGGTGTCAAAATGCCGAAAAACGAAAACCTATTCACGTTAAATCATTTTGGGGTTTCACATATTGGGATTTCACAACTAGCGAATACAAGGGAACTTTCCCTTCGGTTACCCGGGTGCCGAAATGCTAAAACACCAAAACCTATTCACGCTAGACGATTTCAGGGTTTCACATATCGAGATTTTGCGACTGGTGAATACAAGGGAACTTGCCCTTGGGTTTATCGAGTGTCAAAACAATGAAACACCAAAACCAATTAATGCTAGACCATTTTGAGGTTTCACATATTAGGATTTTGCGACTGGAAAATACAAGGGAACTTGCCCTTGGGTTTCCCAGGTGTCGAAACGCCAAAACACCAAAACCTGAGAGAACCACTCTCTCTTGTACAAGGTTTCCAGACTCATATCACATGATACTTCAGCGGGTTCTTGGGTAATTATCCCTAGGCTTGGTGACCAGACTGAAAATCCTTCCTAAATCATCGAGCTATGAACTTCTGTGACAGGGGTAAAGTAAACTCATGGGTTTACTAAAACGACAGTCTTTTCAAGGAACTCACTCCGGCTCTGGAATGTGAGGGAACTTCCCAGAAGGATGTGCATTCAGGGAAATCAAACCAGGGCAGAGTGTGAGTCAAGTAAATGGGACAAATCTCTTGGGAACGGACTTGTAATCTGAACTTGTTCATTCTATATATAAATCAATTATGTTCATATAAGCATAAGCATGTATCCACTATTTCCAATCAAAATACCAGGAAAACACTTCTATATAGAAACCATTTATGAGTGTACAAACATGAGCATACATTCTAGGATATTCAATTCAAGATACAAGATATAAATACTTATCAAAAAACACCAGGTGTGATGCGACTATTGAGAGTGGTGTTTATTTCCACCCAACCGTAGGCTCAGTGACTCCAAACGGATTTACCACTAGCCACCCCTGAGCTAGACAACGATGCTTGAGGTTCAATTTTCTACTTCCGACTCAATGGAAGTCAAGGATGAAGGTTACTCTCCTTCTCCTCTATTCATAACTCCCCGTGTTTTCAGAGTTTCTCCGGTTCTTCTCCGCGATCCCTGTCGCGCACATTCTCCTCTATTATTCCCTTACCACACTTCCTCTCTTGCCTTTTCTTTGCAAGATTGTGTGTGGCATGAATTTCCCCGTCTACAGCCAGGTTTGGAAGCTTTTATGGATGGATAGTTCATCCCCATCCCCTCATTAACTCTTGAGGATCCCCCCCACCTACCAATCTAATGGGAAATCTGTTCCGGGGTTAGAGAGTTGCTTTGGTCTTTCACCAAGTAAAACCAGTACGGTACTAGCTTGGTGGAAGTTAACGAAACCATTCCAAGTCCCTTCCAGCACCTCTCATTAGCCATTGTGGTCTCTTTTAGCACACCGCCCTCCCAACATCCATGCAACACATATTCATAACATAATTTACATTCATCAACCTTTCATAAAAAGGTCTATCAAATCAAACATTCACGTCTTTAAGTTTGCCATAGTTCTTGGCCAATATAGTTATTTTTATAGACTGGGGGAAATAGGGTGTTACAATGAAGCACATCGTCATATTTTGCAACCATGCCATGACAACTGAGCCATCTGTGGAACCCATGAACTCAAGAACCTTCACCTTTTTTATTTCTTTGTGTATACTACTACTACTAGCTAGAGCTCGCTATGAACCCTTATTGGGTACAAACACTCTGCACTCGTCATGATCCAAGAGGTTAATCAATGCCTTTGACATCCTCTCGAAGGATATAATCATACCTACCACATCTCCCACAACAACCTGCTAATCTTCCTATCTCCCTAGGGGTTAGACCATTATGGCATGGATAATATCAAAGGTGTCACACCTCTTCCTTTAACACCATATCATCTACTTCCCCTACACCCTCTAACCATGATTACTTGCATGTACATTTTAAAAATTTAATTAGTGATACAATTTTAATCATTTAGTTAACAAAGTGGAAGGCTTAATAGTCTAATTCCTCAGGATTGAACCTGCTATGATACCATATATAATGACCCTTCCATTATGACATTAATTATTTGAATACCATAAAAACATATTTTTTCTTTTTTAAGATATTACTAACATAAATAATATTGATTCCAATGAAAGTTAAATTCTTCTTATGTCACTTACAAGAATTACCAAGCATATAGGATGTTATCCATCTACTCATCTTCAAATACCCTTAACCAATTTTCAATGATTACCTACTAATAACAACTTCCATAGTTTGATTACAAATCATATAACAACCCGCTATTCACAACACAAAGGTAAGAGTAACCAACGAAGTAGTAAAAAATGACAAATAGAAAATTTCAGGCAGTAGGAGAATTGACGAGTTTATTTAGTGACCCTATTGGTCCAATCATCATAAGTGAAGAAACAAGGAATCAACATTTATTAAAATAATAAATTAGACTTTAGAACTCAAGCACGACATTATTAATAATTGAATAATTCACATACAAACAACATAAACTACAATTTGAATCAATAAGAACTTTATAGACGTGTCACACTAATACCAAGAATTATATCTAGTATCACAGGTAAAGATAACAAGTAAACCATATTCTATAATTTAATAATCTATTCTCTTTGCTTTTGGGATACAAAAATTATGCCTCAATCTAAAATATGTCAAGTGTAAGGGTCTCGCATTTAAACAATGAAATGATCATAAAGTTTGACCTAAAAGTTCAAGTTAGAAATTCAAACAGCTTACGTAAATTAATTTTCATAACCACAATATGAACATATATAGTTACTTGTAAATATATATAAATATATATGTATGTAAATGACATTTAGAGTCGTCCATCCCTAGGTTAACTCAATTTCATCGAAGCTAGACCGCTTATTATTTCCAAATAAGTAATTAACATACTCACCGAAAATGTAAAAATTATACAAACATATAATTATATATATTGTGACCTCAATATATATATATATATATATAAAATAATGAATATATTAGTTCTATCATAGGAATTGTTGAGTTGATAAAAAGGTACAAACATTCTATGTATTACCATCTTTTATGATATATTTTTGATTGACTTTTCTATTAATTAGAAGTAATTAGGAAAGAAAATGATTAAAAAGTCTTTTAGAAATATTATTGAGTGATATTAGATATTTTCTGAAGTTTGGGTTGAATTGCTGTGATTTTATACAGAAAATGGACAATTGTTGTTACCTGAAGATAACTAAAGAGATCTTGAAGATACATAAGCCATTAAATATCAAAGGAATCAGGCAGAAAGAAGTTGAGAGGAAGACTGACTCTTTTTGTAATCTTTATAAATATTAAAAGAAATCTCGAGGATCTCTCGATCCCGAGGATAGCTTAATTTAGTCATGTCATTGTAATATATAGATGATGATGAACAATAGATAGATATACAAGAAAATCAATCAAACAATCAGATCTCCGAATTGTTTTGTACATTAGTTCATTGTAAATGATTTACCAGTTATGGAATGAATGAAAGTCTTGAGCATTTTGATAATATTTGAGTATTGAGTTTTTCGTAGCAGTACCTTATGAATACCATGGGCCCATTTGGAGGGAGTTAATGTCTCATTTGTAATTGTATAATTCTATTTCAGTTCTTTGATTTAAATTTCTTTGCAACAATTAAGATAAATTTGTGAGTGTGTTGATTATTTTATGAATTGGTTATGATGTTCATTTGTAGAATATAAATGTCTCATTTGAAGATTTCCAATTGTTGTTCCATTTGCAATTACTGTCAGTTTCTCTTTTGAGAATTCCTTTCATTTTCATATTTATTGTTCCTTTTACCAAATTTGCATTTGTTATTCCTTTCGCTTAATTTACATTTGTTGTTCCTTCTTAAATATACAATAATTCGTTGTTTTTTTCAAGTAGGTTAAATAATCATTGATAGATCGATTCCTTAAGTATTTTCATAGATTAAATTATTGTTTCTTAGTTAGATTAATTTAGCAAATCGATTAGTGTCTTTGATCCATAGTGTCTTATTGATCATATTACAATTTTGTTGAAGTAAGTTATTAGTTTTAGAGTTTTTAATGAATGATTGAAGAACTTGATTGTTACAGTAATTTAGATAGACTCAGATTTGCTTTAACTAAATTATCTACACAATTTAAAACCTCTACAACTATCTGCAGAGACTTTACTGACGTCCTTGAAACAAAATATGAATCCTCGGTTGATAAATTAATGTCATAATAAAGTTGTTTTTAAGACATCTTTATAGCCCAACATTTTGGCTCCATTGTTAGGGAGAATGTCAAAGATAACATAGGTTTCATCTCTAGAGTATGAGGTATTGAAAACAAAAGGTAATAACCTACGTAGGCAACAAGTAAAATTCTTGTGCCAACACCTACCTTCAGTTGATGCATAGAGTTTATATGGATGCATAGAATTTGTGTTAGGGTGTAAGACTAAGAAGAAAGAACCTGAAAAACAAAAACCCCCACCAAAAAATTCAAAAAACTAAGGCTCATGCCCCCTAGAAGGCGCACTTTCATAGATGAAATCATCAGAAACGATGAATCTCAAGTCTTGTTGGACCTCAAAAAGGTTCTACTTGAATGCCTCAAGCAACAAATTCACCAAATGCAGCTCATGTTGAGGTTCATAGCAGAATTGAAGGGACTGAAAAAAGCTTCCAAAATATAGATACTCCATTGTCTAGTCCTTTAGACGAGGGGAATTCTTGTAATTTGAAAGTAGGAGAAGGGGAGACCAATGCAGTTGCTGAAGCAAACCCACCACCCCCTGAACCTTGATCTCTTGTGATTTTGATAGTAGAAGGAACATCTAAAATACCATATATATGTAGCATGATTAAATTTCCTAAGGGACCAAGTAAACAACAACCTCGAATAGAACACCCAGACCAAGAAAACCCTAAGGATTATTGGCACAATTTGGATCAGATGGCACAACAAAATTAGTCATGACCCTAGACTTCCACCTTGGAATATTCTATACTTGATCTGGTTGCTAATGCCCCAATGAAATCCATTCCATTACATAATCTTCCAACCTTCAATGGATTAATCTCAGAGGATCATGATGCGTTCTTATTCAATTTTGATGTCCTTTCTAGAGGCTATGAATACACCTATGAACCCCATAAACTAAAGATATTTCCTTCCACCCTGAAAGGAGCATCTTTATGATGGTTTATGGGATTAGGGAGGGGAACTATAAATTGTTGGGATGAAATGAAACAAGACATTCTTACAAAATGTCAAACTGTTGTAGAACCAGGGGTTTAAAGGATGAAATCTTTAAAATGAATGCAAAAGAAAATGAAACATTAGAGGAATATATTGAAAGTTTTCAATATAATTTGCAGAGATCGCCTTATGGTACACTACCATGTGAGGTACTTAAATCCACTCTAATAAAAGTTATGAAGGATGAATGAGTAGTGTTGGGCTCCAACAACTCCCCTAAATTTTTACAAAATTTAAAGGCCCCCCATTAGAATCTTGATAATTATGACGAGCTACAGAATCAACATTTTCAAATAGTTTCATACCTTGGCTTTGTTTGAGACAAACTTAAGACATTCACTATAGTATGAGAGATTCATTACAAGAGTATATGTTAAAATTTAGAAACAAGCATAAAAATCTCAAGTTAAACAAAAACATTAATTTTTATCAATTGTTTACTTTCGTTTAAATTATGATTATGTGTTCTTTCTTTTGCTCATTAGCAAGTTTGACTATTTTGAATAATGTGTTCAATTCTTCATCAAACAATATCTTGGTTGGTTTCTCATTTTCATAAAATCATTTGGTGATATTAATTAATTAAATTGTTTTTTCATTTTGCATCTAATTTCAAAATAAAAATAATAATAAATTTTTTTTATCTATCATTTGTTTGATTTTGTAAAAAACCAAAATTAATATTTTTCTCTTCTCCATTAACTTGAAGATTCTAGAATTTTAAGATCATATTTGAAAGGAAATTATAAACAATGTTTGTTTAGAACTTATAGTTAGATTAAATTCATTTTTTATTTTATTGTTCTAGATTTTGTTTTATTCACAATTTTTAGGTTATTAATTTAGGTTTCTTTTTGTTTCACGGGTTTCTATTACTAGTTATTTGGTATGAATCTGATCATGGCTTGAATTTATTATTCAAATAGGTTCAATATTATTGATCAAAAAATAATATTGGATTGCTACAAATAATTTTATGAGCAACAACAAATAAAATTTCAAAAGACGATTTTGCAGGACTAATTTCAGCCAAAGCATGAGGAATGTAAAGAAACGGTTGGAAACACATTTCCAAAATGGACCCATGCACCTTATGCGAGAAAATGTTCCCAAACAAATGCACAATTTGAGAGATATGTGTGTCTCTTTACGAGGAAAATTTCAAGTGTTGGAAATTATTAGTGATGCCTAGACTATTCATTCATTGTATAAATGTATGAGAAAGTTCAGAGCCAAAGAGATCCAAGAATTGAAGATGAGGTTTGTTATCCTTTCTTTTTTGTATATTATTTATTTTTTAAACTTTTATTCTTTTCAAATGGAGTAACAGATGGTTGGAATCTTTGGGAGAATGGAAATTATTTTCAAAGAAGAATATGGAATTCCAGGTTGCTTAATGGCTTTTGTTCTGTGAGTAAAATGGTTTTATTTTGATTATCATATCTTTATATTCTTTGAATAATTGATTATGCATTGATTTAAATCATCTTTAGTCTTTTTTTATCAATACATGGTTAATTGTTATCATTTATGTATTAATTTTTTTTTCTATCTTTAAGGGTCGATTATCCCAAAAATTCTTCCAAAACTACAGTATGGGCATTTGATTTTGAGAAAGAATATGGGAAATACATTCATATTTGGATTTAGACGTGTGTGATGCTTATTCCATTTTGTTCTTTCATTACTGTTGTATTATGAGAATATTATTATGGTTGATTTTATCTTTAGCTTGTCATCATATGGTGTTTTCATACTGTTAAATGTTATATGTTGTCCATAATTTCTTATTCCATTTTTTTATGTGTGATTGATCTATCATTTGATCATTTTTGAATTTATTCTTAATGTTAAATGTTGGATAAAATCTATAATCAGAAGAGTTTTCTCTCATTCTTAAATATTGATCATCCTAAGATCACTGGATTTTTAATTAAATGTCTTTCTGTTGTTATTAATTTACTGCAATATCAAATACTTCTTTCAATGTATTATAGAAGTGATAGTATTGTTTTGTTATAGGTTTCCATTAACAACAGTACAAACAAGAGTTCATACAACACAGGAAGATAAAATCAATTGACTGATCATTTAGAGGTTAGTAGATGCATTCTTTTCTTTTATTTAGAGTTGTTTATGAATGAAATGATGATTACATTAATTAGCTTGATTTCTTTTGTGTCACTGTTTGAATCAAATTTATTTAGTATTTATTTGTTTAATATCTTTAAAAGAAAAACAAAAAAGAAGTGTTGGTCATATTTGATTCAGAAACTTTATCAAACAATCATTATCGCAAGATTTCATGCAAACCTTGTAACCTATATATAGATTGTTTATATTCACATTTTTTTTTAATAAACGTTAGTCAATAATATATCCTTTGTTATAATCATAGATTTTAGATTAGTTTCATTTTATTTATTATTTTTAGGACCCTAGTTGGCTAACAGAGCCAATAAACTCATCATAATAGGTTACACCAAACAGCTTGGGTTATTTAGACAACCCTTGACCAAATCTATTGTTCCAGTTGACAACATATCAAATTTTTTCGTCGACAAATGGCGCTAGAAGGAGGGCTGAGGTAAATTTAATGATTAAATGTTTTACCCCTCATCTTGTCATAATTTCAGATTTATAAATTTTTCTCTTGTTTCATCTTGAAATGCACTAGAATATAGGCCATACTGACAAGATGGCCTTATATGAGTCTTTGTTTCGAATTTAATTAATTTCCCATGCCTCCCCAAATCACTGTGTTGGAATATGCTTTCCACTTCTCATGACCCGATATTCCCAACAAGATATTATCTCTCTTGTCTAAACTCACCTTTGATGGTGGGGGAAATGCATCTACAAAAGACCATATTAACAAGTTTTGGTGTAAATGCATCAAGCATGATATTTCTGATTTAAAGGTTTTGTGCAGATTGTTTGCTTTTACTTTTAGGGGTTGGATTAAACATTGGTCTGAGTCTTTCCTAGCATATCACATTATTGATTGGTTTCAGTTTGTAGATAAATTTTTAGATTATTTTTAAAACTATGATTACAATCAATTATATGAAGAATTTCAGACTTTACTAATCAATGACAATTTATCTCTAGAAGACTTTTCAACAAGAATCCATCATGTTCTCTGTAAATTTAATATTGATGACATGTCATTTGTACTAAATATCCTCTATGATGCTTGCATCTGTTTCATCCAGTCACATTCAATAGTGAATGATGAATCAGTTGCAAATCTTACCAATCAATTGCGAGAATAATTTTGTTTGGAGGATGAAAAGAATCTATTCGAAAATTTTGAACAAGCAAGGGAGGTAGAATCCATTAAAAATGTTCTTACTGAAAATCAAATTGGTTTTTCCTCTGAATCATTGTATAATCAGTCCTCAACCATTGTGGAAGAAGATTTGATGTTGGGTCAAGGTGAATGTCCATATTCTTCTAACTCTTTCTCTAATCAGTACTTAAATTTAGTTATTGAAGAACACTTAGGTGACGAAAACGATCTTAAGCATTCTAACATTCCAATGAAACTGATTAGAGATGTAGATCTTCAATTGGAAGAAGAAACCTTAAACCCTCATCTACAAATCATACCTTATCCACAAGAAAGATCAGATGTTTGTCATGAAAGTTTTGAATTATCTATCATACATGAGACAAATTTAGATTATCATATTATGTTAAAGAATTTATCACCAAAACAGAGTGAAAGTTTTAAGGAAAGTAAAGAGGAATGTCTTGAGAATACCATTGTTAAATATCATAGCTCAAGATATTATTTTCATGCGCTCATTTATGATTCCTTTTACTCTTTATATATCGATCTCTTCTTATATTCTGGTGGACTTGATACTTTACCCACAGTATCTTAGTCTTTGTCATCACAATCAAATCTTTTCGATATGCCAAAATTTGGTGAAATTAATTCCAAACATAACATTTATGAAGTTGGATTTGATGCTCTTTCACTTTTGTCACTCGCATGGAAAAATGACATTTTTCAAGACGATTTTATAGGATTTATTGTTGAAAACAAAAATGCACTTATTCTTATGGAAATCAAATATTCTATTCGTTCTTTGATTAGTTCTAATTTTAATGTTTATGATTCACATTTTGAAACGATCAATATCATCAGAGGAAATGTTCAAACAATTATCTAATTGATGTCATGAATCCTTTTATGATGTGTTCCCTATTGATATATCCATTTCATCAAAGTCATAGTTTTCATCCTAATTTTTATGATAGGATCTTAGAATGGCTTGAAGATTCGTATCTAAAAAATCTTCCTAATAAAGATAAAGTTGTGCTTGCTTTGTTTATACCTAAATATCTAGGAAGTAAACATTACATGATTTTTTTAGATCCTCCATGTGAAGAAATTGATGAACACTTGGAGAATTGTCAGGAGGGTGGGGCATTTCATCCTTGGTTGATGTTCTGTCAGGTCCCCATAATATTGACAAGTTTTCCAAACTCACTTACACTCTTACATGCCATTATGACTTATATCACGACCAAATTGCAGAATGGTTGAAGGATTCATACATCAAGAAGTTTCAAATGAATGGTAAGGTCATGCTTGTTTTGTTTTTAAAATAATATACAGGAGGTAAGCATGACATATTTATTTTTTATCTGCAAATACTACATTATTTTATTCTGATTTTCAACTTTCTATACCTTGCAGGATTGAAGATGCTCTTGTGGTTGCACTGGAAATACAATTTTACTTAGCCTTTTGATCTATTTAGTAGTTTAGAGAAGGTTTAGGTGTAGGTTTCCTTTAGTTTTATTTCTCAATATTTCTTTGTGTAATAATGCAGTTATGAACACAAGTGAGTACACCAAGAGAACCATAATATGAATTTTGTTAGGGAAGTCCACTTTAAATATTTTTGTCTCTTCTTTTCGTTCAATATTTATTTTCAAAAACATATTATAATCATGAGAATTTTAAATGGAAAGTAAAGAGATAAGTAAATTTGAACTCTCAGTTGAAACCTGACCCAAGGTGCCATGAGCAGGATTGCACTCATCTTAATAGGGATTTTTCTATTTTCTTTTAGTTTTTTTATTTTTAATAATAATACTTGGTCTAAGTAACATCTCATGCATCATTGTCTTAAGAAAAGAACTTGCTCACACATGATATTTTATATGATTTAGTTCTTCCTTTTTTTTACAGTGAGATGATAGTGGATCCAAAATCTCAAGTTTATCTTTGGCCAAAATCATCTCTTGAAAAGTTTTCTTTTGTTGTTTTGATTTTGTGTACTTCTGGTTTTGAATCCCATTAATAAAATTTAATTTGGTTTTTTGTGTGTTTTTTGTTTTCTTTGATTTATCTGAATGAATTTTCTTTTTATCTATCTTTTCGAATCAATATATTTCTGATCAAAGAGCTATTGACGAACGAAGCATTTCTTTTAAGAATTTTGTTTTTCAAGCAAACTAAAATAGTTCAAAGATGTCCTGATATTAAGATATAGCTCAGACAATTGATTTTTAAGTCAATTTTCACTTTCATTTTGTCCTCAATTTGTCTTTCCTAGAGTATTACAGTAGAGATATCATTTAAATCTTTGATAATTACGATGATCTTTAAAAATTTTACGTCGTCCATATTCTTAAGGAATCATTTTTAAGTGTTTCCCCATTCTTTAGATGATTTCTTAAAGGAAATCTAAAATCTCTAAACCATGATAAAACTTCCAGTTTTGAAAGAAAATAAATAACATGATCAACTATTCACTTGTATTGCAACTAACCTCCAGTATCACACCTCTCTCTTTGTCATCAAGAAATCTATAATTGTATTATTATTTAAAAGTGGAATAATAGGGTTGGAAGCACTTAAGTGTGGAAAGTGTGTTTAAACCCATTGGGGTACTGAACAGGCTCGCTAGCAGCGGGTAAATGCACACATGATACCAAGACAACTTCGTTGGGGTAATGAATAGGTCTGCTAGTAGTGAAGCAATGTTGGGTCGAGAGGTAGTAGGTATATTTTTTTAAATTAACTTTTATGAAAGTATACATCATGTGGATACAACTATTGGATGGTATAAAAGCATTTGAGTATGTTAAATGACATACCTGCCAAGGCCATGGATGCCTGCTGGCAATAGTGGCTCTGTCAATGGTATTGAAGTTCTTTTATAAACACTGTGACTCTTTGATTAAGATATTATTTCAGGTCATAATCTCCTGCAAGGAAAATTCTATTGTCTGGTTATAACATTGAGCTTATCCTAATACTATATGGTCTCAGAGTGAATTTATTTCAGGGAACTTAAATCATTTTTCAAGTCTTATTCTTTTCTTCCTAAGATGAAATCTTACCAGATCAGAGATAATTGCTTCACTTAGTAAGTCGCCATTTGGTCGGCCCCAACAACTCACCCTAAATTTTTACAAAATTTAAAGGGCCCCCATTAGAATCTTGATAATTATGATGAGCTATAGAATAAACATTTTCAAATAGTTCCATACCTTGTCTTGCTTTGAGACAAACTTAAGAAATTCACTATAGTGTGAGAGATTCATTACAAGAGTATATGTTAAAATTTACAAATGAGCATAAAAATCCCAATTTAAACAAAAACATTAATTTTTATCAACTGTTTACTTTCGTTTAAATTATGATTATGTATTCTTTCTTTTTCTTATTAGCAAGTTAGATTATATTGTATAATGTGTTCAATACTTCACAAAATAATATATTGGTTGGTTTCTCATTTTCATAAAATCATTTGGTGATATTAATTAATTAAACTGTTTTTTCATTTTGCATCTCATTTCAAAATAAAAATAAATAATAATAATAATAATAATAATTATCTATCATTTGTTTGATTTTGTGAAAAAACAAAATTAATATTTTTCTCTTCTCCATGAACTTGAAGCTTCTAGAATTTTGAGATCATATTTGAAAGGAAATTATAAACAATGTTTGTTTAGAAATTATAATTAGTTTAAATTCATTTTTTATTTTATTGTTCTAGATTTTGTTTTATTCACAATTTTTAGGTTATTAATTTAGGTTTCTTTTTGTTTCACAGGTTTCTATTATCAGTTATTTGGTATGGATCTGATCGTGGCTTGATTGTATCATCCAAATACGTTCAATATGATTGATCCAAAAATAATATTGGATTGCTACAAATAATTTTATGAGCAACAACAGATAAAATTTGGAAAGATGATTTTGCAGGACTAATTGCAGCCAAACCATGAGGAATGGGACGAAACGATTGAAAACCCATTTCCCAAATGGCCCCTTGTATCATCCACGTAAAAATGTTCCCAAACAAATGGACAATTTGAGATATATTTGTGTCTCTTACGAGGAAAGTTTCAGGTGGCAGAATTTATTACTGACGCCTAGACTATTCATTCATTGTATAAATGTATGAGAAAGTTCAGAGCCAGGGAGATCCAAGAATTGGAGAGGAGGATTTTTATCCTTTCTCTTTTGTATATTATTTATTTTTTAAACTTTTCTTCTGTTCAAATGGAGTAACAGATGGTTGGAATATTTGGGAGACTGGAGAAGTATTTTCAAAGAAGAATATGGAATTCCAAGTTGCTTATTGTCTTTCGTCCTGTGAGTAAAATGGTATTATTTTCATTATAATATCTTCATATTATTTGAATAATTGATTATGCATTGATTTAAATTATCTTTAGTCTTTTTTTATCAATACATGGTTAATTGCTATCATTTATGTATTAATTTTTTTTTCTATCTTTAAGAGTCTATTATCCCAAAAATTCTTCTCGGACTACAGTATGGGCATGTGATTTTGAGAAAGAATATGGGAAAGAAATTCATCTTTTCCTTTAGACTTGTGTGATGCTTATTCCATTTTGTTCTTTCATTACTGTTGTATTATGAGAATATTATTATGGTTGATTTTAGCTTTAGCTTGTCATCATATGATGTTTTCATACTGGTAAATGTTATATGATGTCCATAATTTCTTATTCCATTTTTTTATGTGTGATTGATATATCATTTGATCATTTTTGAATTTATCCTTAAGGTTAAATGTTGGATAAAATCAATACTTAGAATTGAGTTTTCTCTCATTCTTAAATATTGATCATCCTATGATCACATGATTTTTAATTAGATGTATTTATGTTGTTATTAATTTACTCCAATATCAAATACTTCTTTCAATGTATTCTAGAAGTGCTAGTATTGTTTTGTTATAGGTTTCCCTTAATAACAGTACATACAAGAGTTCATACAACACAGGAAGATAAAATCAGTTCACTAATCAGTTAGATGTTAGTAGATGTATTATTTTCTTTTATTTAGAGTTGTTTATGAATGAAACAATGATTACATTAATTAGCTTTGACTGTTTTTGTGTCACTGTTTCAATCGTGTTTATTTAGTATATATTTGTTTAATATCTTTAAAAAAAAAAAGTGTTATTCTTATTTGATTCTGAAACTTCATCAAACAATCATTATCGAAAGATTTCATGCAAACCTTGTAACCTATATATATTGTTTATATTCACATTTCTTGTTAATAAAGATTAGTCAGTAATATATCATTTGTTAAAATCATAGATTTTAGATTAGTTTCATTTCCTTTATTATTTTTAGGACCCTAGTTGGTTAACAAAGCCATTAAAATTATCAGAATAGGTTACACCAAACAACTTGGGTTATTTAGACAACCCCGAACCGGATCTATTCTTCCAATTGACGACATGTAAAAATTTTCCGTGAACCGGTAGAAACATTGAATTTAATGGGAAAGGTCATATTTATCAAGAAACATATGATAACATTGTCCAATTGTGCATCAGGTGTTCACGTGGAAGCACATGAACCAGATCAAGAATACGGGCCCCCATCACTAAAAATAGCAACATTACTAGTGGGGGCGTCACCCAAGAAGAAGTTGGTAATCTTTTAGAAAATTTTAAAAAAAATATTTTAAGCACTCTGACTACACAATTGGATGTTCTACAGGTTAAATAGAAGAAAGAAGAAGTAGAGAAATCGTTGACCTTATTTTTTCCACAATGTAGAAGGAAACATGGTTCGAGGGAGTGTCCCTTGGATGTGATTCGGATTTGCGCCACCAATGCCAAAGACCATGCGATCGAGAAATGCCCATCACCCCTATGACTAAAAGTTGTCGTTAAAGAAGTAGAAGAGGAAAAATAACTAGTCTATCTGATGGCTCAGCATCAACAATGGAAGGCTCGACCCCCAGGTATGCTACAATATCCTTCCTCTTTCCTTTCTGGGTAGTATAATTAGTAGCATATTTCTGGAAACACATGGCAGTTCCAACCATTTGTTAATCCTACTTGACTATCCCAACAATATCCTAATGCACCATGGCCAAATCAACTAGTTGCAAATCCCACCTAACCTAATTTTCAATACCCTACCGCATTTTGGAAGAATTCAAATAATAACCCCTATCCTTCACAGTGGACTAACATAGCTACCCAAACTCCAATTTGGAATCAAAACTGGTAGTGTCGCATGGGAATGACCAATAAACCCATGGGGATGGATCCTCAAGATCATCCCACTTTACAGGCTCCACTTCAACTACCCCAGAACCCTCAACCTCAAACGCTCCCTCAACTACCAACTCAACCCAACCTGAATCCAAACAACAAACCATCCCAGATCATGCAAATTGTCGAGAATTTTGAGGGTGAAATCAACTCTGTAGGGTGCAACGAACTTAGGTTGATATTAGGGAATATAATTTATTCCGAGGAAAGTGACATTCATCAAAAACAAGAGAATGAGAATAATATACAACCAACAATAAAACCATCAACTGTGGTCATAACAAAAGAGCCAAAATAAGGGGAAAACACAGTCGATGAACAAAATCTTGATGAAATTCATCCTCCCCCATTTCCTAAGAGGATGATGATAGAAAAACCAGTTGTATATCCTAACTTCGATATCGTCGGGGAACTAAAGAATCTATATGTTAAAATCCCACTCCTACAGGCTCTGCAAGATATTCCTATTTATGAAAAACCAATTAAATAATTACATGGGAAGAAACCCGTAAGGAAAAATAAAACTCCATCTATTGTTCATGTGGTAGGAACTTTGTCTGATACTAATCCAGGAAAATAAGATTCAGTCAAGTATATAGACCCATGGAATCCTGTGGTAACAATTCAGATATAGGGATGTTTTTTTTCAAATACACTAGTTGATTTGGGGGTGGCCATCAATATTCTAACCATTGAGACCTGTAATGTCCTGGGTATAACCTCCTTCGAACCTAATTCAATTATGTTAGAATTGGTTGATAGATCGATGGTTAAAGAAGTTGGCACATTACAAGATATAGAAATTTCAGTCGACTCTTGGGAATATCCAGCTGATTTATTAGTTATCAACCCAAGAAGTAGACTTGATGGACAACCATTGATATTTGGAAGACCATGGCTCACAACAACAAATGCGTACATAGGATGTCGCATAGGCAACATGGAAATTTATAGAGGAAGTTCTACAAATAACCTTATCCTCTATTCTCCAACTAAACCAATTCTACCTATCATACATTAGTAGTTGCAATCACCTAGATATCCAGAAGATAACCTATGATATCCCCTCACACTGGCAGCAGTTCATTGGCTCAAAAAAAAACTAGAAGATGATGTGATCAATAGCTTCATTAACAACTCAACCGTTATAGGCAACCCAACATGTCAAATGTTAAAAATTGTTTTAGATAATGAAGCAGAGTGAGATCCTTTTGAAGAGTTAATGGAACAAAATATTCCCACTATTGTTGTCCATTACAACATTTAATTTGAAATTGCACCAGGGAGGTTTCTGAATATTAATGCTAATTTGCATGAGTAACAACAACAAAAATTGATTTATATCCTTTCTAAATATCACACACTTTTTCTTGGGAGTAACCTGACATGAAGGCAATTGATCCCCAACTCCGTACATGTCATATCTATATTGAGAAAGATGCCTGAACCATCTGAAAACCCTAAAGAAGATTGAATCCTCATCTCAAGGACATTTTTAAAGAAGAATTACAAAAAATGTTGGATGTAGATTTCATATATCCTATTTTAGATAGTCGGTGGGCCTCTCCACTGCTAATCATCCCTAAAATGAATGGGAAGTGGACAATCTGTGTAGAGTATAGAGAACTCAATAAAGCCACCAATAAGGACCACTTTCACCTACCTTTTATTGATCAGGTCCTTGACACTTTGGCATCAAATCAATATTTTTCCTTCCTAGATGATTTTAGCAGTTATAATCAGATTCAGATTTCTCTGGAAGACCAGGATAAAACTACATTTGCATGTCCCTAGGGTACCTTCACATATAGATTATTTCCCTTTGGATTATGTAATTCTCAAACTACATTCTAGAGAGATATTTTAAGAATATTTTCTAATTTGATTAATGAAGGAATTGAAGTTTACATGGATGATTTCACCCCTTATGGCACTGACTTTGATCAAGCCTTAAGCAATCTAGAGAAGGTATTGGAATGATGCATTTCTACCAGGATATTTTCGAGTCATGAGAAGTGTCATATGATGATGACTAAAGGTGTGGTACTAGGACACTGTGTTTCTGCACATGGAATCAAGGTAGAACCAACAAAAATAGAGGTAATCCTTAATCTACCTATGCCTCGTACACAAACTGAGGTACGTAGTTTCCTTGTATGTGCAGGATATTATTGCAGATTCATAGAAAAGTTTTCAAGAATAGGTGTAACTTTACATTCTTTAACTAGTAATGTGGAATTTCATTGGTTTTATAGGTGTGATGTTGTATTTGGAGAGCTCAAAAGGTTGGTTTCAATAGCATCAGAGTTGAGAGGACCAAACTGGAAATTACCATTTCACATCCCTTCAGATGCATCGAATATATCCATAGTCACTGTCCTTGGACAAGAACAAGACAATAAACCTTATTTTATATATTTTATTAGCAAAAATATTACTCTTGTTGAATTAAATTACACAGTAACAGAAAAAGAATTTTTAGCCGTTATACATGTTAATAATAAATTTATCCACTATATAATAGGTTATACAATTATTATGTATACTGATCATTCTCTTATTAAATATTTAGCTAACAAACAAATTACTAATGGATGGGTTACTCGGTGGTTATTACTATTGCAGTAATTCAACATCACCATCAAGGATTGTCCTAGAAGAGAGAATCACATTGTGGATTTCTTGTCTCACGTTCCCAAAACAGATGACTCTTTGACAGTTGAAGACCAATTTCCAAACGAACACCTGTTTATTTTCACTCTTAGGCCGTCATGGTATGATGATGTGGCAAATTACCTGGAATATGGGAAACTACCATCACACCTATCATCAACAAAAAGGAAACTAATCATTCAACGCAGTGCACGGTTCACCTAGATTGGTGGATATCTTTTCCACATAGGGTATGGTCTTCAGATACGAAGATGTGTAAGAGATGATGAAATTTTCAATGTCTTGAAGGAAGGTCATGATGAGCCCTGTTGGAGACATTTTGCAAACCACAAAACTGGACATAAGGTTTTACAGATGGGCTACTATTGGCCCTCAATATTCAAAGATGCAAAGAAATATGTCCAGGCCTGTGACAAATGTTAGAGGATGGGTCGACCAGGCCAAGATGATGAAATTCCCCTGCAAGAAAAAGTGGTGGAATAACCTTTTGAGAGATGGGAATTGGACTTTGTTATCCCCTTCAACCCAAAATCAAATCAAAAGGCTTATATACTAGTTGCAACAGACTATATGACCAAGTTGGTAGAAGCAGTAGCCTTGCCAAATGAAACTGAGGAAGTATTCATTAAGTTTATCTTTGAATTGTTTATACACTATGGATTACCCATGGAAGTAATCACGGATGGAGGGTCGCAATTTACAACACATAAAATCATGGCCACTCTACGCAATTATCACATTAAACACAAATTTACTTCCCCATACCACCCACAAGAAAACGAACAAGTGGAAAGTACCAATAAAGTCTTCGGGGAAATATTGACAAAAACTGTTAAGCCCTAATATTTTCTCATTACCACTTAATTGGGGCATATTATATTAGTAATGTTATTTTATTTATGTCAGCTTTAGGCTATTAGTTGTAATTATAACTCCTAGTCTCCTATATATACCAAGGAGACATTTTCATTTTGAATCATCTTGTACTTGAACATTTAAGTGGGGTAAAAGGAGGTTGCCCCCTCGAAGA
>JZKD02S0193396.1:226529-249031 GCA_000966675.3 Picea glauca | reverse complement strand
TATATATATAATGCAAATTTAAACAGAGATAGACATTTTTTTCATACACATATTCATGCGAAAGCGACAATAAACACATACCTGCAAAATAAAGGAAATTCTAATAACATTATAACACATGTATAATATACATAGCATAAAATTAACACATAATTGATAGTTATATTTTTATGAGAAGACCATTGACTACGTGCATACCTTCCATGAACCTCCCAACCTTAGACCAAGCTTCTCCAAGCTATCAACAGTGGGTCACCCCTGAGTTGGGTGTAAACTCCACCCAGGGTAAAGGAAATCCTAGGGTAGGTTGAGGCTATGTAAAGATTCACAATTCAAAATTAAGCATTCCCTCCAAGGAGCCTACTTACTCACACCGCTCACAGGATCTCATTCCCCACATGTATGTCCCACAATGGGAATATAAACCTTCACTATTCCATAGTCCATCAGTCTCCCACTTCCATTTTAGGGCTTCAACAACATGCTGAATCTGGAATTATCAGAGCTCTGTAGTTGTTGTTGGACTCCCTCCAAGAGAAATCACTCCCCCAACAACCTCTCTTACCTAGAGACAGTTTCCCATAGGCTTGACAACCTAATTTTCCAACCCATGGACCTGACAACCTGCCTCCTCAAATGACTGGCCTTACAACCCACTTCTTCTTTCCATCTCTTAATCAACCAGGAAACCATAGTAGTAAAATAAGGTAAGGAAAGGGACGACTCAAAAAATTTCATAGGTTCATAATGGAAAAGGGTTCAATAATGGTGGAAATAGGTTGACTTCATGCTTGCTCAGTGCATGAGTGTGTGCATGCAGGGAAAGGATGGAGATAATGGTCAGAATGGTGAGAGAGAACTCCTAAGAAAATATGGAAAGATTGGCTAGTGAACCCCCACAACGATGGGAATTCCCACACAAATATGCATGCATCTAGGATGACACTTGGCTCTCCAGGAGCTCATTCCTCTCCACTTGGAGTTCGTTCCTCTTCCCCAAAGGAACTTAGGATAACAAGGTTTATTTCCCAAACTTTATAAATTTAGGAAATACATTATAATACTCCCTTAGGTTAAGCCCTCAATCTTAGGCCCTTTTTCCTAGCCTCTCAGTCCCTTCCCTTTCAATTCCTAGTGTATCTTAGTCCCCCGTAACTCTTTTCTCGTTGTCGGTATACATGCAGCGATGTATTTTTATTAATGATATGCATAATTACATATACAAAATCTGGCTCACTCGCTTGTTGAGCACTCAATAGACCCTAAAACGTCTATGCCAATTTTTCACTTTTTGGGTACCACTTAATATTTGCATGGTCTAAATTCGATTTTCTTTGATTGTTCTCTTAATGCTCATTAGCTCTTCAGGTTTGTTTAACTTTATGAAACTCCGTGAATTAAATCAGTTTAACACTTAAATAAGGAATCATCATCCAATACACTTAGCCCGACATGCTCAAGATTTAGTATCGAAAGGAATTAAGAGGTGAAAAAGAATCACTTGGAAAAACCTCAATCGTCGAGTGTCGATCTTCACCGGTATCAATAGAAGGAAATTTTGTTTCATGACAAGTATCGCATATGGAAATTTCCAATAGTCGATCCCCTTCGGCATCAGTAAAAGGAGAGGGGAGTAAACGTTAAGGAATAAAGAAATGATACCGTCAATAGTCGATACCCAACATGATTGTTCGAATCAGGGAAGACTAAATCGCTACGAACATTTCGAACATGCTAAAGTTTTTTCCTAGATCACTGATTCCCAAAGCATTTTGGTATCGAGAGTTTTTGAAGAAGCTAATCCAAAGAAAAACACACAATAGGTTTATCCCCAATTGTTGACCCCCGATATCTTTTCAATGTCGGTGGTCCCAGGTTTAGTTTGGAATGCACAACTTGAAGAAATTCGTGAATCTAACTAATACTCACAAGTTAAGTCACTGGTATTCTACTCCATGTGTCTCTTCCATATTGGAGAAATGTATGACCCAGCTTTTCCTCGAGCTATTCTTGGTCCCATAAATCCAAGTCACACCTCCAAACCAACTTTTCCATGTCATCATCGTACAATGAAATCAATCATCATTAGAGGTTTTTCACAGAAGGATATCAACGAAAAATTCCATAACAGATTGTTGATCCCTGATCCACCCACTAAGAAAGAGACACGATGGGATGTTTTAGTGCTAGATACATTTAGATTTAGATCATTTAACGAACTAATTAATTCCAAATATTTCATTAGTTTCTACTTCATGTGTGAATCAAAAAAGTTGTTTGAAATTACCGATATAAAACATCACCCTCTAGGCCTCCGCCATCAACCCACGATGAATTTAAGTTGCATATATTCGGTGACATATTTGTTTGAATTCCACTCATCACCCGCATTAATTGCTTGATACAACATGATAAATTATTCCCCATTTAAATTCTCTTCAGCCATTGTTAATGAAATCATTCTACGTGCAAAGGAGTTTTATAGCATCTAGAGAAGAGAAACGAGCAATTCAAAAGAAACTGAGATCCCATGAGTATCAAACAACCAGGCTAGCAAGCTTTACAAGTATGTACCAGTTCATAGAATTTTCATATCTACGCTTCATATACATATATATATTATCCATTGTTTCTTTGTATGCGGGCTCTAAAGGTTCTATTTTGATTACAGGAACAATTCCTCCAAGAAATCCAACCACAAGGCGATCATCGAGGGCACCCAAGCTGAAAGAGCCAAAGGTAGGAGAAGGCTCTTCTCTGGGAGTCGCAAAACAATTAGAATTTTCTCCAAGACTCGAAATCATCATTAAAACATATACAAAGAAGTTTTTCACTCAACCTCCAACCTTTGGAGACATAGAGGCAAGCACCGGGACCAAGGTGGTACTCCCACATTGGGGGGAACTATTCAAGAATATCAGTCGGGAAGAATTCCCGAAATACGTCCCACACAGTGACCTAGATGTGAGAGCGATCAACAATGAATTATTTCCAAATATATGAAGATCGTACCTGCACATGGTAGCAAGAATGAATCCATTGTTTCCTTGAATATAAATCCTGAAGTGGCTCATTAACCACATGGAAACAAAAAAATGTTTGATTAATGACAACAATGCCTAGTGTGTTGGAGTGTTCATTCCGGTGGAGGTCTAGGAATATTACAAACTTAGAGACCCAGAGGAGCAGATGCATACAGATTTCGTTGTAAAATTATGTGAGTGCCATGACACCAGCCAGATGATGGCCTCATGGTGGAGAGAAGATAAGAAGTACACCAACCTGAGCTTCGGCTAGTACTAGATGACCAACTTAAGGGATCTGTACATCTACCTAATGGCTCTAATTTACCGATTGTATGGGGAAAAGGACTGCTCTATATTTTTGGAGGCATGGATGCCTCTATATTACAAAGTGGCCATCTTTGGGAGTGGTTTCAACTGGGAATCCATCATTTCAAAGAAGTTGAGCATATGCATACAACAAGTCTAGACACTGAAAGAGGGAGAGACTCTATCCTTCTACATGGATTTGTATTTACTAAATGTTATGTGTGCTAGACACATATTCTCTAGAATGAACTTGAGATGGCACGTCACAAAAATCCTGGTCCATGTATATTTCATCATTTTATGGGAGAACAAGTACAAAAAATCCCACTCCCTCATCTGTGATGAATTCATCGCACACATTTATTTTATTCTTTTAAAGAAATAATTCCTGAGACTATCAGTTGTGACCAAAAGGATGATATCAAAGGTTGGCCACTCATATGTAGATGAGCCCGATAAATCCATCAGGGTTTTTGGGGCCACCAGAGCATCACATATTTTACTTGTGCATGTCCTCGACCATCTTGTAGTGGGGGAGATATGCTACCAGACCATATTGCAAGGCTACAACCCCACTTTGGTCAAATATAAGAAAAGGGCATTCCTACCTTATGACTTCCATGTAGGCTTCTATATGGTGAAGGACACCACTCAAGCCAAGCAAGAAGGACTAAGAAAATTGGATTTCATATTCTATACTGAACAATTATGCAAACACAACCCAAAGGTTCTATTCTTAAAACATGCCTCGCAAGTATCATCATGTTGGCCATATGGCTGCGACAAATTAGAAGATGAAGTCTTCACATAAAATGCCCAGGAATGGGACAAAGTGGTTGCAAGGATGGCCGACCCCAATATGACCATGTTCAAATCCATGATCCTAGACAAATAGGTGATCATCCTAGAAAAATTGGATCAATGGGCCCTCAAGGCCAGAGAAGAAATGATAGTCGTCGAAGAAGTAGGAGCCCCCCTGGGATCCCTGATTCAAGAAGGAGGTTTCCTGATGGAACACAATGCGTGAGAAAGGGGATTTCTCATGTTAGAACAAGTGAAACAAGTGATTGATTAGCTACAAAATGACCCATACATATTAGAAATGAAAACATCCCCTGTCGATATCCCAGAAAGAAGATAGGCGGGCCCAAGTGACCCTAAATTTATAGACATCGATTAAATCACTAGGTTAAATGACCTTAAATTCACAACGCCACCGACCGGATCGCTAACAGGTATTTCAACATAGCTGGAGACAGCCAGAATAATAGGAAGAACAAGTCCATCAAACCCCTTAAATGAGCTGATAAAAATTAATGATGATGATGAGAGCCCAGAGGTATCCCTTGTAACCCCCATACATATCGAAGAGGAAAGGGAGCCAGAGAGGACATCTTTCCCAGTTCCTGACTCTCAAATTCAAGGGCTTCCACAAAATGAATAAGAACTCTAGAGTGTCTTCGACATTGATCTTCCCAATGCACCAAAGACCCAAGGGGACAATCCAAAGGATGAGCCAAGGTTGGGCGAACAAAAGGAAGAATCTCCACAGTAGGAAATCGGCGTCTCAACAACCAGTGATCAAGTAAGTACTGACCCTACCACCGAAGCCTCAATTTTTTTTGGTACTCAACTCCTAGGTGAGTGACAGATAGAATTCGAGCCTTCATAACACAGGGAGGAAGTTCAAGAACCTATTCTTGAACAAGTATATACCATCGGATGTTTGGGGAACACACTCACATCGATAGATTAGAATATCCCCAAACACGTGGACAAAGTAGCCAATATACATGACATCACTTATGATCATAAAAGGAAAGCTATCATCCAAAGAACCACCAAGAAGAGGAGGATCACTTTAGATAGCTCCATCCTCATCACTATAGAGGAAAACCTGATCAACACAGAGCATGATAAATAACCAGAAATTATCAACATAAGGATGGAAATCACATATACCACCCTAGGTAGATATAAAAGCGATGAAGAGGAGTTCGATGTTGCTTTAAAGGAATTGGAACTTTTGCACGACTTGGAAAAATATTACCAGTACACCACATAGGTCCCAGTGCACCTAAGGAATGAATTCAAGGAGGCCCACAACAAGTTTATATATCAACAACACCTATTAACTGCAAGGATAGTCGATCTTCAGGAAGACACCTCATGGCATTTGTGAAGTGCAAAGATATGGAGAGGTGGTATGAGAAAGTGCAACAAGCTATGGAAAGAATAGAATATATCAGTGTGTTGCAAAAGGGTCGAGATGTTAAAGAGCATGGAATCCAGGTGCTAATGGACAACAACGTCGATCGCATAAGGAAATCGACCGAGTATTGGTTTAATATGTCCCAGGAACCTCAACGAGAAACCAAGAAAAATTGTCCAAGTGAGAGAAAATATGGATCAGGATCAATCAGGTAATGAAACACATTGGACTCCCTGATTTTAGTACACCCGATGACTTTGTCGAGTTCTGTGACATATTCAAGTCGCACACCATGAAAGACTCATCATGGGCCAAAGAAATAGAAAAGGTGATAGACATGGCGTTAGGTTAGGTGTGATAGTTTATCGAGCACCTGATCAAAGATTGGGTTATGCTGTAATAGTTAAGTGTTAGTATAGTCAAGCATCAGGTACATACGGTAGAGATAAGAGAGATCCACTCGACCTCGATGGAACATCATAGATTCCCATATGCCAACACCTACGAGGATCTATTCATCAAGTGGTTGGAGTACGAGAAGAGTCACCCTCTTAAGTGATATATTGAGATGACTCTTAGAAAAAATGATAGAAAAAGGTGCCATGTGGCGAGTTTTGTTTTACCTAGTTTCACTTTCGTAGTTATTTTTAGGCAATAGTATGTTATAAATAAGAGGATCGACCTATTAGCAATGGTCAAAGGTTGCTACTAAGACCCTCGTTTTCTTGTTTTCTTAAGAACTATTTCATAGCTTCCTTTAATTGAGAAGTCCTTTTTAGGACCAGAGACAAGTTGTGTTTTCATCAAATGCATGCATGATTTGATGTGTAGAAGAATTATTTCTTATTTCGTCTCATGATTGAATGTTGTAACAAGTAAGAGATACTAAATCTATTGATTAGTTTTTCGATGCAATGTTTTATATTTATTTTCTTTAATGGTGAATATAAATCATTATGTTATTATGTGATCGATTATTAGAGTTGAGTGAATTATTTTACTTTCCATCATTTATCGCATGCATGTTTTCTTCTGATATATTGTATCTCAGTCAGTAATTGGAATACTCACATGGTCAATGTATTAGTACTAGGCATGTGATGGATGATCACTATCTGTATGCTAGAGTAAGGGTTTTCCCAAGATCATCCTCCTCTCCAGTAGTTAATTTTGTTCCCACTTTGTCACTTAGTTGGTTTATATTGGCTTCATCTTATATCAATTCCATCTAAAAAAGAAAATGCAAAACTAGAACGTCTAAACTGAAGGAGAGAGACTTCACAAGAAAATGTAAGTCCCATCCATTATTTTGGTTGGATCGCAAGATATGGATATTCATTCCACTATTAAATGTTGCAGAGTCTAATTGGGGCTCAACAACGATTTTGGTTCCTATTGTTGAGTTAAATGGATTTAGGGCCCCTCAAAATACCCTCAACATCTAGGCTCCCTATCCCAATAAACACATAAGCCTTCCAAATTATAAACATTTGTCTCACCAGCCTATAAAAATCATTAAACATTATTACAATTCAACTGGAACTCATCCTTTGGGTATTAAAATCCCCTATCCTTATTTTTTCATTATCCTCAGTGAAACACATTTATATAACATCCACAAGATTTTCAAAAATATTCAAAAAGATGTGGGTATTCTGCCCGCATAACATCTTCATGCTCCCAAGTTGTGTCCTCAAGACTATAGCAAGTCCATTGGAATTTTACAATCCATATGGATTGATTTCAGAGATGTTTGATTTTCCAGTCTAGAATGCATACCGGATGCACTTGAAAAGCTCTTTTTTTCTCCACCTGAAGCACATTCCAATTAATAACATGATTAACATTGGGTATATATTTCTTATGGAATGATACATGGAATTCATTATGTACAGAAATATATCCAGGAAATGCAAGAATATAAGCTACTGGTCCAATCCTCTCTAGGATTTCAAATGGCCCACAATATTTGGGTGCCACCTTCGAACAGTTTCCCAACTTTAGGGAACTTTTGTTGGCCTTCACCTTCAAGAAAACATGATCACCCACTTTAAATTCCCTATGATTTTTGTTCTTGTCAGTATAGATTTTCTCCCTATATTGGGAAACATTGAAATTATTTTTAATCTTTATCATTTTCTCACGCATTTATCTAAGAAAATCAGGCCAAATCACTACTCTATATGTTGGGTTGTCCCATCTTACTCATATGTTTCACTTTCTTCCATAAAGTGCCTCAAATGGGATCATCTTTAGTGATGCCTGATACCCATTGTTGTAGGAAAATTCTACCAAGTGTGGATAATATTTCCATTTATATTGTTTTTCCATCACATACATCCTTAGAATATCCTCTATCACTTGATTCACCATTTTTTTTCCCATCAGATTCAGGATGATAAGTTGTGTTGAAGTTCAAATTTCTTATGAACCCTTTGAATAACCCCTTCCAAATCTTTGAGGTAAAATTTGGGTATTTTTCAGACACAATTGTCTTGGGTATTCCATGCAGGCATGTTACTTCCCTCATATGTATATAAGAAACATTGGTTTCCTTGTGAGTAACCTTCATAGGAATGAAATGGGAAACTTTAGTAACCTTGCCCACCACCACCATGATATCATCATGTTAATTGCTTGTTTTGGGAAATTGGGTGATGAAATCCATTATCACCACTTCCCACTTCCACTCAGGAATGGCCAATGGCTGCAACAACCTACCTAGGTGTCTGTGCTCAACCTTGAATTTCCAACACTCCAAACATTTTTCAATGTACTCAACAATCTCCTTCTTCATGTCTGGATAATAATATTGGCTCTTGAATGTTGAAACTATTTTCCGATATCCTAGGTGTCCAACATAAGGTACATTATGCATCTCTTTTAAAATCATACTCAATTCAGGATAATTGGGTACATAAATTATGCTCCTATACATGAGAACTCTATCAATTCCCAATTCATGATATTCAAATTTTTGTTTCATTTTACCGTGCTGTAATTTTGCTACTAGCTCCATGTACTGCCAATCAACTTTTGTAGCCTCAGAAATTTTTCCTTTAATGTCAGTTCGATACATTCTAATTGTTGTAGAATGCATTTCATGCACTCTACTATTGAGTGCATCATCCACCTTGTTCTCTTTTCCCTTAATGTGCTTAATATCAAAGTAATACTCACAAAGGAATTCCAACCATCTTCTCTGCCTGACACTCAAAGTTGGTTGATCAAACAAGTATTTCAAACCATTATGGTATTTCCTTAGATCAAACCTCTTTCCCATGAGCTATTTCCTCCACTTCTTCAAGGCATGCACTATGGATTCCAACTCCAAATCATTAGCGGCATAGAGCCTTTTATACTCTTTCAAATTTATGGACTCGAAACATATCACAAACCCGTTCTAACTGAAGACTCCACCAAGTCCTTCTTTGAAAGCATCTATGCAAACCATAAAATATTCATTTGGGTCATCAATCCTTAGAATTGGACCACTATTAAAAACTACTTCAATTGTTGTAAACTCTTTTCACACTCTATTGTCCATTGAAACTTCACCCCCTTCCTTTGCAAGGAAGTTATTGGGTGAGCAACTCTGGAAAACCATGCAATGAATCTTATGTAGTATCTAGCTAGACCCATGAAGGATCTGACTTATGTGACATTCCAAGTTTTTTTCCACCTTTTAATGGCCTCAATATTTTCAGGGTGCGTTTTTATCCTTTTTTCGGATATGATATGCCCCAAATAGTGGATTATGTTTTGATAAAATCAACACTTGTTGAATTTGGCATACAATTGATGCTCTCTTAACACTTGTAAAACCATCCTCAAATTTTTCTCTTGTTATTCCTTTGAATTTGAATACACAAGGATTTCATCCAAAAAGACAATCACAAACTTGTCTAAGTATTCTAGAAAACACTATTCATTAAGCACTTGAAAACAACTGGTGCATTTGATAACCCAAATGACACCACTATGAGTTGTAGTGACCATACCATGTCCTCAAGGCAGTATTGATGACATTTTCATCTTTGATCCTTACTTGATGTTATCCTGACCTGAGATCAATATTTTATAATATATTTTCATCTTTTAATTGATCAAAGAGATCATTGATCCTTGGCAAAGGATACTTGTTCTTTATAGTAACTTTGTTCAATTGTCAGAAATTGATTCACAATCTCAATATCCCATATTCCTTCTTCACTAACAATACTAGGGAACTATAAGGTGATAGACTTGGGCGTATATACCCCTTCTTCAAAATCTCTTCAATCTTCCTTTGCAACTCCTTCATCTCGAGTGTACTCATTCTGTAGGTAGTATTTAATATTCAAGTTGCTCCAAACATCAAATTTATAGAGAAATCAATATATCTCTCTTTAGGGGTAGTCCTGGTATCTCCTTTAACACATCCTAAAAATATTTCAAGGATGATTGATCCTCCATATTTGGCCCCTTATCCTTAGGTTCTTACTCCATATGAGATGAAAATATTTGAAATCCCTTCTTGTAACACTTCTTTAGCTACATTGTTGAGATCTCTCAGATAGTAACTTCCCTAGGAATTACTTGGACTACTCTTGGGTTCCCTTCCTCATCCAGGAAAGTAAATATATTTTTATCATAGTCTAATATGGCATGGTGTTGTTCCAACCAATCCATATTAATTAGATATTCATATGAACCCAATGGCGAGAGTTTCAAATCTGTCTTGGTACTTAACCCATTTGTGTCCACTGGACATGATTTAACCAACTCAATAACTTTTCTCTTGGTTCCTGTAGCCAGTTGTACCAGCCAATATTTCTCATGCTTGGTTCTTGAAAAAATAAATCTATACACTACCTTAGGATCTATATAGCTATGAATAGCTCCTGAATCTATCCAAATAGTAAAGGCATGATTATTGATCATACCTTCAACTTCAATCATGTGTGATTGAAACACATCTTGATTGGTGTCCAGGACTGCATAGATCCTAGGTACACATATGCCCATGTCCTCCATTATTTTGTCTTGCTATACATTGTGGCCAACTCTCACTTTGTCACCCTTGTGAGGAAAATATCGATACTTGTGGTCTCCTTTGCAGCCCCAACATTGAATGAGTGTCTACCTTGGATTTTTCCCACCTACCTCAACCATTCTGTGCTCTCTAAAAGATGGATGTCTTTGAGGACTATTTACGAAAAATGGAGGCTTTCTCCCCTTCTAGATCTATTTCTTCTTAAAATTTTTATTGCCCTCCCAAGACTTCTAGAAAGTTGGCTTTCCTTTTTGCTGATCATATAGAAATTTTTGTTTCCTTATGGTTTCTTCAAGAGTCTTGAGATCATCATATTGTATTTTATCATCGATGAAAGGTGGCATCCCACTCAAATATATTTGAATACTTATTGTCTCATCCTTGTTGAACGAGAGATACTTCAACAACTCTATAAATATCCCTTCATATTCCTCAATGGTCATGCTACCCAGTTTGATTTCAAAGAATTATTTCATCCTTTTGTCATAATACCTCTTGTTCATGTATTTTTTCTAAGAATGCCTCTTGAAGTCCTTCCAAGTCACATTTTTCTCTTTGAGGTGTTTCACTTGCACTGGCTAATACCACCACATGGATTCCTTTCCTTTAAGCTGGCATATAGTAATCCTTCCTTATGCATGAGAAGAATAGTTATGAAATTGAAAATACTTCCTCATGCCTAGAAACCATGTCTCAACATCCTCATCCTTCTTGTGTTTTCCATAAAAAGTAGTAGGTTTGGTCTTATTCATTTCTCCTTTCAACTCTTCCACCCCATACCTCCTATGCTTCCTGACAGGAGATGGCCTTTATATACTATGTGATCTCTTATGGGAATGATTTTGGGAGTGATGGTGATGTCTTCTACCACTCCTTGATATTCCTTTCCTCTTAGGGGTACCATGGGTTCCCCATTTGTTGGATCCACTCTCCTTATCCAACTTCTTTTCAATTTTGTCCAGGGTTTTCATTAACTTCATATTGAAGTCTTTCTGTTGTTCCTTGGCCTTCATAAGCCTCACATTATCAACCTTGTGGCTCTAGACAGCTGTGTGCAATTTTCTAATGGTCTCATCCATATTTATGTCTTCCTCCTTTCCTCCTTAGTGCAAACCCCCCTTCTCTCCAAAGAATTGCATGACCTCCCGATATAGGATATTCACAAGCTTGAGAAGAATTATCTCTTGAGGTCTTCCCTAACCCTAGAAAAATTCACTTAGGCTCCCTGTTCCTTCAAAATCGAATTCAGCACCAATCTTCTATTTCTGGCAGAAATTGCATACGACCTCGGGCTGTGACCCTAGGTTTAACTCCTTAAGCACTTCGGGCTTTGACAATTTTGATTGTAGCCTTTGAAAATTATTTTGAACTCCAAACGATGGATTCCTCTGAATGAGATCTATGAATATCGTCGTTCTAACAACCAATGGTCATGATCCATTCAGACTCCAAATTTCGGGAATTTTTAACATGCTCAATCCCACAACTCTCGATCCCCAAATCAGAAAATTATTTCCACACATGGGGATCAATGGTCCTCCTTCACCAACTATCAATGAATTATATCACACCCTTATCCCACTTCAAAATTTTGGGCTTCATATTTTTTAACAATGACTTCACCGCTTTCTCCTTAATTGCGAACCCTAAATTTTCCCTAGATGATCAACGGCTAGGATTTTTTCGTGGCTTCTTGCTTCAGAGGTTTTTACCCCTCTACACTTCAAATGTTTTGATTTGTGAATTTCTGAAGCACCCTCTTGACTAACCAGTGCACAACTTCTCCAAGATATAATGGTCTTGAGTGATTCGACTCCTCCTATGTGAATCTTGATTCTTTATCTTGTCAAACCTTTGACAATTCTTTCGTCATGAAGGATTTCTTTCGCAGATATTATGTACGTGTCCTTTCTTCAAACTTTTGAACTCCTAAAAATATTTTCTTCAACACTTAGTTGATTCCAGACCCTCTATGCTCCTTGCAATAGACCTCTGCACTGTCTTATGAGAAACACCTAAGCTATTTCTCCAAAATTTTCTCCAAGTCAAAGACTTCGCATACGCACTCCTTGTGTTCGATATGCACACTCTGCATATAAAATTTTCTTTCTATCTCTTCTGAGCTTCGAGTAAAAAAACTCTCTAACGAACACTCCTTGCATTCGGTATGCACTCCTTGCATAAAATTATAGAAGATAAACAATTGAAATTTGTGCAATCCTTCATAAATTCATTCAGTCATAGTAAACCTCACGCACTCATAAAACTCATAACAACAACAAAAACTATAAGACTATATCAACACAATATATTTGTATCATTTCTCCTCTATTCTATTCTATCCAAAAGAAAATAGTTACCCTCATGTCTCTTATAGACACAATACCATAAGAACTTGTCTAAGAAAATATAAGGGATTTTGTTCTCGACTCTTCTCCATCCTATCTAAGTCCTATCATCTCCTTATCTATCGATTACCTACTAATTCAATTAAATGAAAACTAATGACTAATAAGGGCTAATATCCTACACATGTAATATATTATAGTCGTGTAATGATTTACAATGATCCGTCATTTCAAACGGTGGCCCAATTTTACATACAATTAACTAACAACGTGAAATAAAAAAAAAATGATCTCCACACCATTACCAAGGTAGTAAAGAGTCGGTTTGACCCTTTCAATGTGTTGTCGTGTCAATTCTCTTCCACCCTCACTTTCTTGGTTTGACAACGATGCTCTTGCATCATACTCCTATGGATAAAATATTCATGGAATCATGTCCATGACCTCTCGCACTATTTTTCCATGCTTCAAAATATTAGGTTTAGTTACCCAACTTGAATCTTCCACGGGGTGATCTTTCCACTTCACCAAATATTCAGGTTACATATTTCTTTTGGTCTTCTATCCAACTCTTTGTTCTAAGATTTTATCCATATGAGGTCTTTCTACTATGGGCATATGTTCTTCCCAATATTGACAAGTCTGCAATGTTGAATATTGGTGATATCCCAACATTGTCTGGAAACTTGATCTTATAATCATTTGCTACAAATTTTCTAAGGATATTGCATGGTCCTATCTTCTTCATCTTCAATTTATTATATGTTCCTCTTGGAAACCTTTCCTTTCTCAAATGAGCTAAACCTTCATCTCCCACTTCAAATTGAACTTCTCTTCTTTTCTGATCAACTTTGTTCTTGCACTTTTGATTACTATCATGTAGTTGTCTCCTGACTTGATCATGAAGTCTTTGCATTTTTGTAGAAAAATCTTCTTCTCCAGCTCTTCTGAACTCATCTTGCTTAAATTCTCTCAATTTTGCAATCCTTCTTGGGTCTTCCATATACTATCTCAAATGACTTTTCCTAGTGCTCCTATTTACTGAATTGTTAAATGCAAATTCTTCCTGTGCCAGAATCTGATCCCACTGAGAACCTTGTTCAATGACTAAACTCCTTAAAAAAATTGCCAGACTCCTGTTCACCACTTCAGTCAGTCTGTTTGTCTGAGGGTGATATGATGAACTAAAGGATAAATTAGTTCCCAACCTCTTCCACAGAGTCCTCCAAAATTTTCCTACAAACTTAGTGTCTTTTTCTGAGACTATACTTCTGGGCAATCCATGTAGTCTCACAACTTCTCTAAAAACAAAATTGGCTATGTGTGTCGCATTATTTTTTCTCTAGCATGGTATTAAATGTGGCATCTTGGAAAATATATTGACCACAACAAATATAGAATCACTTCCCTTCTAGGTTCTAGGTAATCCCAATACAAAATTCATACTAATTGCATCCCAAGGCCTTTATGGAATAGGCAATGGCTGATACAAACCAGTATTTTGTCCCTTTCCTTTTGCATGTTGACAAATATTACATCGGTCTACAAATTCATTCACATCTTCCCTCATACGTGGCCAATAATACAAACTATTCAGCTGTGCAAATGTTTTTTCATGACCGAAATGTCTGGCTAGACCTCCACTGTGTTTTTATTTCAACAAATTATCTCTCATTGAGCATCTTGGTATGCACAATTGACTTCCTTTAAAACAAAATCCATCCTAGATTAAATATTATTCCCATGAGTTCTTATCCCTCAACAAAGAGTTTTCATATGCTTCATAAGCCTTCTTAAAATATGGATCTTCCTGATACATCTCCCTAAGGTGCTCAAACCCTAAGGCCTTCACTTGGAATTCATGTACAACCAAACTCCTCCTTCTCAAAGCATCTGCAACTTTATTAGCACTTCCAGAAATATGTTTAACAACAAAAGTAAAATTTTGCATGAATCCTACCCACTTAGCATGCCTCTGATTCAACTTCTCTTACCTAGTAATAAATTGCAAAGCTTGATTATCACTATACAAAATAAACTCCCTTGGAATTAGATAGTGTCTCCATTTCTTCAAATATTGAATCACTACATAAAACTATTTAATATATGTAGAATATTTTTCCTTAGTGTCATTCAACTTCTCACTGAAATAAGAAAATGGCCTATTATCTTGATTCAAGACTACTCCAATGGCTATTCCACTTGCATCACATCTTACCTGAAATATCTTTCCAAAATCTGGTAAAACCAAGATTAGTTGTTCTGTTATATTTGTTTTCAACACTATGAATCTTTTCTCAGCCTCCTTTGTCCAATCAAAAGACTTTTGTTTCTTTTTCATAGTGTCCATTATGGGTGCACATATACCACTAAAATGTCTGATAAATTTCCTATAAAATCTTGCTAACCCATGAAAACTTCTCACCTCAAATGTGCTCCTTGGTCACAACCATTATTTAACTACTCTCACCTTCTCTAGATCCATCTTCAATTCATTTGAAGAGATCACAAAACCCAAATATATGAGTTTTGTCTTCATAAAATAATTTTTCTTCAAGTTTATTAACAACTTTTCTTGATGAAACCTCCTCATCACAAATGTCAAGTGTTTTAAATGCTCTTCCTATATTTTGATGAAAACTAATATATCATCCATATATAAAATGACAAATTTTCCTATGAAGTCTTTCAGTACTTCATTCATCAACCTCATAAATGTGCTTGGATCATTTGTCAATCCAAATGGCATGACTATCCATTCAAACAAACCTTCATTTTTCTTGAATGTTGTCTTCCATTCATCTCCCTCTCTCATTCATATCTGATGATATCCACTTTTCAAGTCTATTTTTCAAAAATAGCTTTCTCCACTCAAACAATCCATAAAATCATCCATTCTAGGTAAAGGGAATCTATATATGATGCTAATTTTGTTGGTGGCTAAGGGAATCTGTACACATTCTCCATCCTCCATCCTTCTTTGGACTTAATACAGTTGGCACTACACATGGGCTTAGACTTTCCCTGACTAAACCTTTATCCAACAACTCCTAAACTTCATTCTTAACCTCTTCATTCTCTCGAGGTGTCAACCTATACACTTCTTTTTTTGGAAAACTGGTTCCTGGAATCAGGCCAATATGGTGGATAATACTCCTAATGGGTGGTAATGAGTGAGGTAACTCATCCACCACTATATCAACAAAATTCTCTAACAATTACTGAATTTCTTTAGGTAAATCATCTGTGGAAGTATTGGTAAGGATAACTCTTGGCTTCCTTACTACAACTAATTACATTTCTCAATCTTTCTTTATCTCATTCAAGAGTTCCTTCCCACTCATTAGATGTATTATTGTGTTGGCTTCTTCCTTTTCTTTCTACTTTTCTATTGATAACAACATGTGGTTTCTACCATTTTCTCTAAGGTGTAAGTATTATTTCTCCCATCATGAATGACATCCCTATCAAACTACCATGGTCTTCCCAACAAAATATGAAAAACATCTATAGGAATTACATCACACAAAATCTCATCTTTATAACCTCCTATTTTAAATTCAACTTTGCATTCTTCACTTACCATTACTTGATGTCTTTTATAGAACCACAATACTTTATATGGGTTTGGGTGTGCATTTTTCTCCAGCTCTAACTTCTCCACCATATATCTAGATACTAAATTATCAGTACTCCCACTGTCTATAATCATCTTGAAAACTTTGTCCTTTTTTTTACAAGCAATCCTAAACATCCTCATTCGCTGAACTAAGTCTTCTATTTCCTTCTCTGGATTTAGAAGAAATTTACTCATCATAAGGTTATGTCCTCCTTCTGTTTCTTCTGCTTCCACATTCTTCTGGGCTTCAAAAATGTGTGTTTCTCCTCCTCCTTCTTTCTTCCTCTTGGGGCATTCCTAAGACATGTATCCTATCTTTCCACAGGAATAACATTTGACTTCATATCCTCTACCTCTTCCCCTTCCTCGAGGAAAATATTTTTTCCCACCAAAAGTTCCTTTTCGAGAACTTACTCCCCTTTCAAAGTGACCATATGATTTCTCAGTCTCATCCCTAATTTTCGTTGCCTTCTCATAGACAACTCCTTTACCTCTATTTGATCTTCTTTCTCTGCTTTGTTGACTCTGTTTCCTGGCCAACTTTTCTTCTTCCTTTAGTGCAATATGATAATAATCCTCCATTTTCCTTACAGTCATCATGCTTATCTCATCCTAGATTTCATACCTCAAGCCATTTATATACCCGACAACATTTTGATCATATTTCTCCCTTTTTCTAGCCCTAATATTCAGCCTATAAAATTATTTTATGTACTCTTTCACTGTCATACCCTTCTATCTCAGGTTCTGCAACTTCCTCAATAGATGTATCTGATAATCCTTAGGTATCAATTTAGCCTTCAGTTTGGCTACCATTCTATCCCAATTCTTTATCTTTTGTTTTCCTTTGCTCCTCCTATCTATCTGCATTTCATCCCACCGCAATGTTGCATGTACCTTTAATATGGTGACAACATGCCTCACCTTATTCCTTTCATCGACATATTCATAGTCAAAATACTTTTCCATGTACCCTATCCAGTCCAATAGCTCTTCAGCATGCAGGTTTCCTTCATACATTGGGATGTCTATCTTTTCTCTAACTCCCAACTTCACAATAGCTTTCAATAAGTTCACTTCAGCCACATATTCCCCTATAGATTTTTCAAATTCTATTTCTTCTCTCTTTGCATCATTGATGTCTCTAGTGGTAAGTGTTCTACTTTGCATTGCATCCATCGCTTATAATATTGCACGAAGATCTCTCATTTATCTTCCTACAACACTATTTACTATAGGTGGTTCTACGCATATCCTCAGAGGCATTGTTTCAACTGTTTCTAACACACATAGTAAAACTTCAAGCTTTCTCAGGCTCTGATACCACTTGGTGTAAACCCCCCTTATCTCCAAAGTGCTTCACGACCTCTCAGTGTAGGATCTTCAAAATAATGATAAAAATTATCTCTTCGGGTCTTCACTAACCCTAGAACAATTCACTTAGGCACCATGTTCCTTCGAAATCGAATTTGACGCCAATCTGTTGTTTCTGGAGGAAATCACATATGACCTCGGGTTGTGACCCTAGGCTTAAATCCTTAAGCGTTTCAACCTTCAACAATTTTGATTGCAGCCTCTGCCAATTATTTTGAACTCTGAACCACACATTCCTCTGAATGAGATATATGACTCTCTTTGTTCAAACAACCAATGGTCGTGATACCTTCGGACTTCAACTTTCGGTAATTTTTAACACACTCATTCCCACAACTCCTAATCCCTGAATTGGAAAATTATATCCACACATGGATATCAACGGTCCTCCTTAAAAAATGATCAACTGATTAGATCGCACCCTTATCCCACTTTGGAATTTCATGTTTCGACCTTTTTAACAATGAATTCACCTCTTTCTCCTGAATCGTGAACCCCAAATTTTCCCTAGATGATCAATGGATATGATTTATTCGTGGCTTAGTGATTCAGAGGTTTTTACCCCTCTACACTTCAAATATTTCGATTTGCAAATTTCTGAAGGACCCTTGCGACTAACCAGTGCATGAATTCTCCAAGATCTAACGATGAGGAGTGATTTGGCTCCTCCCAGGCGAATCTTGATCCTTTATCTTGTCAAACCTTTGAAAATTATTTATTCGTGAAGGATTTCTTTCGAAAATATTATGTACTTGTCCTTTCTTCGAAATTTTGAACTCCTAAAAGGATTTGTATAAATGTCAATACAAATTATGTATTGTCTCGATTCTCTTTATCTAACAATTACATGCCACTTTTAAATACATAATCCCTTATACTAATATTCTTATGGAATTTGAAACACGGTCTCCAATTGCAATATCAAGAAGAAAGATCAATCGCACATAACACAATTGTTTTAATGGGAAAGAATAAAGCGAAAAACCCCACTATCATATATTATGTATGTCATGGATCATGAAGCAATCTCATACAAAACTCTAATCCAAGAGCTCTCAGTACAATACAATCATCTCACATTGTCATACAAAAATCAGCAAATACATGTGCCAATTCTCTGCCTCCAGACAACCTACCTCCTCTGTGCAATCCCTGCAATGAAAACATGGCAAATGAATTCAAATTCCTCTTGCCTAGGATGCGCATTGCTAATGGGAACATCCAATATGTGTGTGATTGCATGAGTGCACTTCACTCAAATCAAAATTCATAGCCAAACTATCTCTTTCACCTGTTATCTCAATTATGTTTCCATTAGATCTGACATGCATGTAGTTAACAGTGGCAAATATTCAGTTGCATGTGAGTTCAATGATTTTGAATTAATTAATAATTAATTCACTGAACTCTCACTAGTGTAAGTTCAGTTACAACTAGTACAACTGAGCTTAACTCATCTAACTGAGTTAAACTACTTTACAACTCACATAACTACACTTGTAACTCTGTTACAACTTCAAGTCACTTATTTACAAGTAATTCGACTTCCATGTCCCACCAGTCAACCTTTTAACTCATATTTCCTATAGCTAATTGATTTTATATTTCAGTTGACTATTTCAAGTAATTATGAGATAATAGATTAATATTTATTGTCCAATTTATTTAAGGGAAAAATAAATTAGACACACATTTCTTGTTGACTTTTCAACACTCCCTCTAAATAAGAAAGGGATTATCCTTCACCCCAATCCTGTCTCTATGGTATTCAAATTTTTTCCTGGTGAGTTGATCCAGGTGGATATTGGTGGCGACCCACCTTCTCCAACTGGCCCAAAACATGTTTCTGGCAATTTTGGTAATTTACTATTTTTAGCAGTTTTTAACTTCCGGGGCCATTTTGAGGCCCTAAATGATGTTTTCTGAGAAAATGGAGAGAAACATGGATTGTAGATCGATGTTTCTCACCCAAAAGTTGTATTTCTTGAATATATCTTTCCAACGAGCTATCATACGCCTAAAACAAAGATCGTATGCAAAAGTTACGACCCTGGGAAGTTGATGCACAAACTTACCCAAACGGGGCCCACATGACTTTCGGTGCTTCATCTCCTAGGGTTAGGTTTTTTTTATGTATAGGGGTTTTGTCATTCCTACTTATTGGTAAAAGGCCTTCAGAGCCTCATTGTAATCATCTTCTCATGGATACAAGTAGCCACCACATCTCTTCTCAGAGATAAGCTACCACCATCCTAGCGAGTCTTTCACTCTGTACTTTTACAGTCTCTGTACATTTATTTCATTAATAGAAATCGTGTATTACTGTATATCTATGACTCTTTTTATATTTTCTCTATATCTCTATTATATTGTTGTCTCTCTTGCAATATCTCTGAATATTTCTATGTTATATCTCCACTCTCATTTCGTGTCGAAAATAATCTGGATCAGTGGTATCAGAGTAGGCTTCTCTTGATCATTTTTCAGTACATGTCCTCGACGAGGTCCGAGTATAGCAAGTTGGGTCTCGAGCTTGTCTCTCTTGAGGAAAATCTCTCTCTCACACCCAAGAAACCCTCAATGGTGGAAGAAAAGAAAAACGATGGATCATATGATCCTATCAGTCTGTTTCTTGAGCAAGCTCTCATGCGACAGAGGGACGAAATGATGGAGAATTTTTCCCACATCCTTCAATGCCTGCCGATAGCATCAGGCGCATATTCATAAAGTGACCACTTTGGAGGCACCTCACCTTTCAAGGTACATGTTAATTTTGATATTCCTGTATTTGAAGGTCAAATAGATGCAGATGCCCTAGATAAATGGTTAAATCTGCTAGACAGTTATTTCTCTGTTCATAATTTTTCAGACAAGGAAAAGATCACCTTCGCACTCCTTAAGGCTCTCCCCCATGTCAAACATTGGTGGGAAACTTACTGGGAGTAGAGTTCCACAGAGGATTCTAGAATATATGGGGCCAAGCCCACTTGGGAATTTTTTGTGGATGCGGTAAAGGAACAGTACTACCCTGTTGGCAACTATGAGGACCAGTACATGAGATGGACCACACTACGGCAAGAGAAGGGACAATCAGTTCCAGATTTCACCAATAGCTTCCATACCTTGCGCACCAAGCTGGGTATCAAAGACTCTGAATGACATTTGGTTCTGAAATACCGTGGGGCTTTACATAGATACATACAAACTGAAATGGATTTTCTGGACATCTCATCACTCGGTGTTGCCTATCGATATGTTGTTAAAATCGAGCAGAAATTTAAGCACCAGAACAAATGGGAGTTCGGGTCTACAAATCCACAACAACCAAATTATGAGAAATACAACCCTAACAAACAGTCTCCCGAAAACCAGTCCAAGCCACAGGAAAAGAAGGGTCACGGGAAGACAAAGAAGCACACTAGAAAATGGTGTGATTTCCACAAAATCCCCTGGCACAACACCGTCGAATTTCTCTCAAAACAATCATTGGTGGCCGAGATCAAAGACAAGGAGCCGAACCTTGATTCTGAATCTGATTCTGAAAATACTGGTGAAAGACAGATCATCGACGCAGACCCCACTGCTATTGTCACAACCGCAACAATTCAACCAGAAGAACCAACAGATAAAGAAGAGGGGGAGCACCTTTTTCATTCACATATGTGGGTGAAGGGGACCTCACTACATTTTATTATTGATAGCGGAAGCCAGAAGAACCTCATCTCAGCAGAGGTTGTCAAACAGTTGGGATTGTCGACAACACCACACCCGCAACCATACAACATTGGGTGGATTCACCAAGGACGAGATCTTCGTGTTATCCAATAGTGTCAATTGTCATACGGAATCCAACCCTTCAAGGATGAGGTATTATGTGATGTTTCCCCACTGGATGTCTGTGATGTTCTCTTGGGCCAGCCATATATGTGGAAATGCCATGCTATCTATGAGTCTCGACCCCGTAGTGTCATTATTACTCTGGGGGGTCATCTCTCCAGGATACCAGAGGTAATTCCAACTACTTCCCCACCTAAACAGTGCCGCAAGGTAGTATCTCATACTACAAAATTCATCTTCTCCACAATCTATTCAAAGGGTGAATAGAAGGATATTGCAGCCGCCACAGCTTCAGCCAAAGCACCTTCTATCCAACAGAAGCAGATCGACAAGGTTGCAGCAAAGAAAAAAGATTCCTTCTGCACACAGTCATCTCATGTATCCAAATTGTTTAAAAGGGTCCAACCCTTCCAGCCACATGTTCGTGATGACCTTCAACAAACCAATCAACGCGACGGTTCCAACAAGGCAAGCAACTCACCAAGATTCAAATTCAACAATCGCTTTCCCCTCTCCCCCAAAAACTCAACACAATGGAGACCATTGCTTCCTAAGGAGGGAGGATTGATCTAGGTGGATATCTATGGCCACCCACCTTCTCCAACTGGCCCAACACATGCTTCTGGCAATTTTGGTAATTTACTATTTTTAGCAGTTTTAACTTCCGGGGCCATTTTGAGACCCTAAACGATGTTTTTTGAGAAAATGGGGAGCAACATGTATTTCATATCATTGTTTCTCACTC
>JZKD02S0193396.1:199378-210672 GCA_000966675.3 Picea glauca | reverse complement strand
ACTTCAAGTATAAAAGTGAATCACTATAAGTAGCTTTATATTTTATTTTAGAGTTATTTATTTTGCATGCAACTTTTTTGTTATAAGGTAACTTCATTGTAAAAGTGATCCCCACGTCTCTTTATAACAGTGGGTCACTTCATAAAGCAGTTTACACTATCACGTGGTTATTTGGTTACTGTTTATGCCTTTTTTTTTAAAGGGCATAACTCTCACATCGAATGTCCATTTTCAGTGATGTTTTTTTTTAAAACCGCATAACATTTCGAGATATTTCCATCCAGATCATTAGTTTTAGTTTTTAAATCCACATTATCTGCATATTTAATATGGCTTCTACAAGTAATGTCTTTCTTACCAACAACAAATACTTCCAATGGAAATCCCATATGGAAGATTTATTAAGAAGTAAAGGCTTGTACCAGATTACCTCAGGAAAGGAAGCAACACCCACTGATGATGATAAGAAAGACAAATGCGATAATAGGAATGACAAAGCACGTGGACTAATTAGAATGTCCATCTATCCTGATTTAAGGTACCACCTTCAAGAAATTGATGATCTTGAAGAATCTTGGAACACAATTGAATCTGTGTTTGGTAAACACAATATTATTCGAGCACAACAGTTAGAAAATCAAATACTGACCTTGAGTCCAAGTGATTTTTCTTGCCTTGGAGACTATCTATCTAAGCTTAAAACACTCAAAATTTTATGTGAAGAATGTAAGATAAAAATGGAGGGAAAACGTTGCATATATCTTATTCTTTCTAATAGAGGTAGTGCATATTCCATGTTTGTATCTACCTTTTATGCCATGAGAGAGTCTCTAGGGAAAGCTTATGAAAAACCCACTCTTGAGTCCTTTTGTGCTTCTTTGATTAGAGAGGAAGATAAGCTTGTACGACTTGGAGTGATCAACACTATAGGTACCTCCAACAAAGCCTTTGTTTCCGAGTAGAAAGATAAACCCAAGTATCCCAAGAAGCAACATCCTCTCTAAAACAACAAAAAACATAAGGGTCCCAAACCCACTCAGACAACTTCATCTCCTAATGGTGAAAAAGGAGGAAAATATAAAAGTAAGAATACTAACAGACATTGCAGCTTTTGTGATAAAGATGGTCATGATGAGTCCAAATGTTTCAAGAAGATGGCAGTCTTAGAAGCAGTGATGAAGAAGCACAACATCAATATTTATTCTTCTTCTTCTTCTTCTTCTTCTCATGGACATGCACTTTTTGCTTCTGGTTTCTCTTTCAATACACCTTTTACTACAACTTCTTCTTCTGATGAGTGTCTTATTGATCCAGGAGAATCTTATCATATGGCTAAGGATAAAGCCATATTTTCTTCTCTAAATGAATGTAACACCAAGAAAATATTTGTTGGTGATGATAGATCTCTTAGTGTTATAGGATCTGGAACAATTCAGGTAGAAAATGGCCATTTCAATGATGTATTATGTGTTCCAAATCTTTCTTGTAACCTTCTATCAACATATCAAATCACTCATTCAGGTGAAGGTAAAACCGTAGAGTTTTCACCTCACCAAGTTGTAATCAAGGATCTAAATGATCCTAAGAATGTTCTTGCAAATGGAATTGATGATGATATTACCAAGTTGTACAAATTTGACAACTTTGGGTCATCAACTTTTTCCTCATTTTTTGTTTCTCATAGCGATGACTTGAGCAAACTTTGGCATGAGCAGTTTGGTCCTCTAAACTATCGCTCATTGCAGCAACTATGTAATCAATAGATGGTGACTGGTCTTCCTCTTGTTTCATGCAAAGATGGCTTTTGTGCTAGTTATGTTCTCTGTAAACATCATCGGGACAGTTTTGACAAACGTGCCTCTTGGCACACCTTGGGTCCTTTTTAGCTTGTTCACAGTGATTTGTGTGGTCCATTTTCTTCTCCTTCTTTTTCTCGGTGAAATTATTTCTTAACTTTCATTGATGAATTTTCCAGACGTACTTGGGTTTACTTTTTAAAACTAAATAGTGAAGTTTTTGACAAGTTTTTGGCCTACAAGGCCCTTGTAGAAAAGGAATATGGACATCAAATTCAAAGTTTAAGAACAGATAATGGAGGTGACTATGTGAACAATAATTTGACAAGATATTGCACTACATAGGGAATCCAAATGCAAGACATTGTTCCATATACACCACAACAAAATGGTGTTGTTGATAGAAAGAACCGCACATTAAACAAAATGGCTAATTGTATGATCCAATCTAAGGGATTGAGTCTAAAGTATTGGGCAGAAGCCATAAACTATGCAAATTACATAGTAAATCGCACTCCCACAAAGGCTCTTAAAAATATAACACCAGAAGAATCTTGGACTAAAATTAAACCATATGTAAGTCACTTATGTGTATTTGGCAGTATAGCATGGGCTCACATTCCTGATGAGAAAAGGAAAGCATTGCATCCTAAAAGTGAGAAGTGTATTTTTTTGGTTATTCTAAAGATGTCAAAGGTTAGAGAGTCTTCAATCAGATTGTATTGAAATTATTATTAGAAGAGATGTTAAATTTGATGAAAATCTCTTGGCCTGCGAGCCTAATTTGGTGATTGTGCATTCTTCGACCTGGGAGCCATCTTTGACGTTTGTGCCTTCTTATGATATGGTTTCTTCTTCAGATAATGAAAGTGAGGATGAAAATCCACCTTCACATGCTCACCCTCCTCCAAATGAGTCCTTTGAACCTAAACCAACACCAGCTCCACCACTTCCTAGATGGGTTCGTTCAACACAAGAAGTAGTTGGTGATGTTGTTGGTGATCCTTCTGATCAGCATCGAACACATTCACAGTTCCAATGAGCCTCTTCTCTTTTGGCTCAAGTTTCAGAAACTCATGATCCAAAGACATTTGCAGAAGCTTCAGGTCATCCATATTGGGATACAACAATGAATGAAGAGTATTGTTCTTTAATAGAAAATGATACTTGGGATCTTGTACCTCTTCGAAAAGGAAGAAAACTTGTTATATGCAAATGGGTCTACATAACTAAGTATGCATCAGATGGAAGTGTTGAAAGACACAAGGCTCGATTAGTTGCCAAAGGATTTTCCCAAGTTGAAGGAATTTACTATAATGAAACCTGTTCCCCTATAGAAAAAATGAATTCCATCTGCCTTGTTCTTTCCCTTGCTGCCTCACACAAATGGGAGGTCCATCATATGGATGTTAAATCCGCCTTCTTGCATGGAGATTTTCAAGAAGAAAGCTACATGGAACAACCTTCTGGCTATGTCCAGAATGACTCTAGCCTTATTTTTCACCTCAAGAAATCTCTTTTTGGTCTCAAGCAAGCTCCCTGAGCTTCGTATGCCAAAATGGATATCTTTCTTATTGCCATTGGATTCTCTAGATGCCATTCTGATCCTAATGTCTATACCAAGAAAGTAGTAATCCGTCTCATAATCCTTTTCCTTTATGTTCATGACCTTATCCTTACTGGTAGTGACTCAAAACTTTTAAACCATGTGAAAACCAACCTTAAGAAGAAATTTGAAATGATAGACTTGGGATTTTTGCACTGTTTCCGTGGCCTCCAAGTTTTCCAAAGCAATGAAGGAATTTTTCTTTCCCAGTATAAGTATGCTTGTGAACTTCTTCATCCCTTTCACATGGATGATTATAAACCAACCCCTTCTCCCTTCCATTCTGGAGTCAAGATTTCTACCACTTGTACTTATCCTGAAGTTGATGCCACCTTGTATCATCAGTTAGTTGGTAGCCTCTTAAACTTGACTCATACTCTTCCTCATCTTTGCTTTGTTGTTGGTATTGTTTCCCGATATATGCAAACACCCCATGAAACATTGGAAATAAGATAAAGGGATACTTCTCTATGTTCATGGTACAGTTCAGTTCGGGATACATTACAGTTCAAGGGGGACTCCTTTACTGGTTGGTTTCACTGATTCAAATTGGGCCAGCGACACTGATGATTGGAAGTCTACTGCAGGTTATGTTTTCAGCCTCGGTTTAGGATGTGTCACTTGGGCCTATAAGAAACAACATTCTATTTCAATTTCTTTAGGAGAAGTAGAGTATCGAGCAACAGTAAATGCAAGTCAGGAAGCCCCATAGCTTCGACAGATCCTTTCAGAGTCTGGATTCCAACACCAACATCCGACCAGCCTTTGGTGTGACAATCATAATGCCATCAACCTCACCAAAGACCCATTTCAACATTAGTGTATAAAACACATCGATATACACATGCACTTCATCAGAAAGCTCATTCATGATCAAGTTATTGAAGTGCTCTTTTTCCTTACAGAAGATTAGGTTGCAGACATTTTCACAAAGTCTCTTACAGAAGTGAAGTTTTCCAAACTTCGCTCTATGTTAGGAGTTCAAGAAGTTGTCATTAAGGGGGGATAGGCTCTAATGACTCCTTCCTTATCCTATTGTGTCACTATTGAAAATCCTTCAATCCTATCCCAAGTTGTTCTTAAGGGGGGATTTTAGGATATTTAGAAACTTAGGAGTTAGTTGAGATCTACTTGGTCTAATATGTCGTTAGGTAAAAGTGTGTTTCTTAGTGTGTTTCTTTAGTATGCATTAGTATGCATTTGTAGTTAGGAAATATGACGGTCATGATATGTTCATGACATAGAGTGATTTGACGGTTCATACTCTGGTCGATCTTATCGGCCATTGATCTGTGTCTTAACGCCCAATTGGTCCATGATCTCTATTTAAAGAGCATGGAGGGTCATTTGCCAATGATCTATTGTGAGAAAATCTCTTGTAAAATCTCTCTGTAATATTTTTCTTTGCATTAATAAACTGCTCCAAGTGGCCGCGTTGGTTGGGGCTGTGGATGTTTCCCCATAGGGGTTTTACCACGTGAAAACATCAGCGTGTTGATTTTTTATTTGGTTATGTGAGTGGTTATTGAAGGTGTTCATCCTCTATTGGAATAATTGTGTTTTCGAACATATATATATATATATATATATATATATATATATATATATATATATATATATATATAATGCAAATTTAAACAAAGATATAAATTTTGTTAATACACATGTTCATGTGGAAGCGACAATAAACACATACATGAAAAATATACAGGAAATTATGATAACATTATAACACATGTACAATATGCACAACATGCAATTAACACAGAATTGGTACTTATCTATATATGATAATACCACTGACTTCATGCATACCTTCCATGAACCTCCCAGCCTTAGACCACCCTGCTCCAAGCTATCAGCAATGGGTTACCCCCAAGCTAGGACTAAAATCCACCCAGGGTAAAGGAAATCCTAGGCTAGGATGAGGCTATGAAAATATGCATAATTCAATAGGAAGGATTCCCTCTAGGGATCCTACTTATTCCCACCACTCACAAAATTTCACTCCCCACATGCCTTTCCAACCCTGGGAATATACACCTTCACTATTCCATAATCCATCGGTTGCTCCACTTCCCTTCCAGGGCTTCAAAAACAAGATGGATCAAGAATTTTCATAGTTTTGTAGCTATTGTTGGACTCCCTCAATGATAAATAACTTCCCTAGCAACCTCTCTCACCTAGAGAGAGTTTCTCACAGGCCTAACAACTTTCTTATTCAATCCACAAGCCTGACAACCCACCTCTTCAAACCACAGCCCATAAAAACTTCTTCTTATGTCCAACTCTTAATCAACCAGGAAATCAGAGTAGTAAAATCAGGTAAGGAAAGGGACAACTCAAAAAATTATAGAGTTTCATGATGGAAAATGGTTAAACATTGGTGGAAATAGGTTGATTGTGTGCTTTCTCAGTGTGTGACTATGTGTGCATAGGGAAAGGATGGAGAGAATGGTTATAATGGTGAGAGAGTACTCCTAAGGAAAGATGGAAATATTGGCTAGTGATTCCCTACAACAATGGAAATTCCCACATAAATTTGCATGCATCCGGGATGTTACTTGGTTCTCCATGAGATTGTTCCTCTCCACTTGGATTTTGTTCCTCTTCCCCAAAGGAACATAGGATAATAGGGTTTATTTCCCAAAATTTAGAAATTTAGGAAATACATTATAATATTCCCTTGGCTTAATCCCTCAAGCTTAGCCCGTTTTTCCTAGCCTCTCAACCCCCTTTCCTTTCCCTTCCTAGTGGATCTTAGTTCGCCATAACTCTTTCTTCATGGTTGTTCTACACGCAATGATATATTTTTATTAATTATTTGCATAATTACATATAAAAAATCATCCTCACTTGCCTTAGCATATAGGGTCTCTTTCCTAATAAACACATTATCTTTCCAGCTTATAAACATTTGGCTCACCATCATATAAGCATCATTAAACAGGTATGAGTAAAACCCTTGCAAACTATAATGAACTTGCTTCAACCATACTTGTGGTCAGAATGATGTGGGTTAAAAATAAATATTTTAAGAAACCATCACCATGCTTGAGTCGGTAGTGACACATAGTTTACCTTTTGTTTTCCAGTTCGAAAACCTAAGTGTATACATGTCGTAGCTCTTTGTTTAAATTTTTCAATCCATGAAAGAGGGTTCTTTCTTAAAATTCTTGAGGTACATCCACCTCTGTAGCAAAATACATAAGTATATATTATAAATAGGAACACAAAATCTTAATGGAATAGGAATGACCATTCACGATAGAGCTTGTAGTAAGTAAGGGAGTTTACCTGCAATATTTAAAGAAATTTTTTTGGTAACCATAATAAATTCTCCTATGTTGTTTGAAAGGGTAATTCCAAGTAGGAGAGAGGATCATGATGAGGTTTTGTTTCGATAAAAAATATCCTGAAGCGAGGAAAAAAAATCATGGGCTTGAGGGTGAGTAGCTTATTTGTAATGGGTCTAGATGTTTCCAGGGAGGAAAACTCCTTGTTGTACTACTTATATGTGTAATATAATGCACTCATTAATTATCAATCTAGGATTCGTAATCAACAAAGTTACAAGACACCAGTAAGAAAGGTAATTCTAATGTCATGACTATAGAACTATTCTAGATTATGCATGCTGAAAATAAAACAAACTAGCAAATTGAAACACACTTTGGTTGTCTTTCATAGAGAGGCTATCTAGTCCATTATGGCACATGAAAATATGATATGGAGTTATTTTATAGATCAACTCTACTATGTGACCCATAAAACTAGCTATGCAATCACATTTCTAAAAGGGAAATCACACATCAATCATCAAGACATAGCATGGGTAGTTCAATAGTCAATATACTGAGTATGTTGTGGTTCACAATGTGCTGTTGTGAACTTCACTAGTTCTCCTTCAAATATGTCTGACTACTGCTGCCAACAATTATGTCCATGAAATGAAATCAAATTCATAAAAATAGAAACGGAGCATATGCAAAAGATCTCTAAGCAATCAAAACCTAAACTGAACTATACTGCAATCATCTGAAAAGATCAAAGCTTCAACTAGTTTAACATTTAAACTATTGAAATCAACTACTAACACTAATCTATAAGGATGCTAACCTTTGTTTGGAAGTGGGCCCTTGCCACTTCAACAGGTCAGCGATTGGAGTCTACAATAATCTTTCTTTCAATCCACGCATTCCTCTTACTCAAATTTCAAAACATAAAATCAAACTATGCTAACAACTCAACTCATATTCATTCATAAATGATCAAGACCTGGAAATAATTGACATCTTTCTATTAAACTTCAACTCAAAACCTATCTTGCAATATGTAACACTACTTCACATACTGTGTTATATTAACCCTCTACTACCTCCACCATCCTTGCCATGACTATTTAAACAGTCTTAGTCGTGAAACACAAGGAGGTGAGATCTTTAGAGAATCAATCAATTGTCAAATTTATACATTCGGTTACATATTTTTAAGCTTCATCCTCATGACATGAAGTGTATGAGGATGAAGCAAATAAAAAAACTAGCTTAACATAACCTTGCTAAATCTTTGATGATTCAACAAACATCTAACCATTATCTTGGGCATGATATGGAGCTAAACTTGGTATATTTTTCTTCATGTATTTGTACTGGATCGTGACAGGTGAGATTCGGTAAATGGTTCCAGATCCAAACAGTGCACAAGTGGTTGGTACCAGATCGTGACAGTCTATGGCCATTGATACCATATGGATAAGATGGTATAGAAAGGTTGGTCTCATCTAGAGGTCAAATGTTACACATGGAAAATTAAAACATTAGTACATGAAACATTTAATCTCCAAGCTCAATAAACCTCAAAAATCCATGAATTAATTATACTTTACCTTATGACCTCATCAATGGCTAATGGTAGTGTTCTTTGTCATTTATCCAAGCTTAGGTAAGCCAAAAAGGTATATATGAGGAGTATAATAGGGTAGTGGGGATTTCAATTTAGAGGCTCAACATTCCCCCATGCCAAAACCATTGCATCTCCTCATGCAACTGAAACAAACCCAAAATTTTCAAAATTTGAGACTCCATTCTTTACTTATGTGGATCAATGATGTTGATGTCTAAGGCTTTTGATTTTAGCTCCCTTTTTATGAACCTAATGTATTGTAAGAGTATTAGTACCTTCTTCAGCTTATTATAAGTCTCTTCATTGTCATCTTGAAGTTGTTGGTTGGTTGCCTTTAGTTGCTTGTTTTCCTTTTTGATATAACTGTCCAATAGTTGGTATTCCTTCACATCTTGTTGGAGTTCCTGGTTTTGTTTTTGCAGCTCCTGAATCTTTTTCTTCATCTGTGATTTTGTTAAAGTTCTTGTTGATTGCATTTTTTATGGTTGGATGTATTCTCTTTCCTCCACTTCCTCCCTCATCCCACATAAATTAATAGTGACTTGTTCCTCAGTCAAACTAGGGATGTCATGTTGGACTGATAGGTCATTAGAAGGGGAGGTAAGATCTATCGGATCTTCATGTGTATGAGGAATGACAACTAATTTTCCTTTCTTTTCCATGCTCCTTGTGGTTCTTTTACAAGGGGGTACTAGATCAGGGGTGCTCACAAGCTTCCTTTTCTTCTTTTATATTTGTGGAATGGTTACAGGGGATTTTTCTATAGACTGTTCACTTTTATTTTCTGAGCTATTCTTCCCTTTCCTTACATTTTTTGTCTTAAGACCCTTCTCCTCAAGTTCTACTGTTGAAGTCTCCTCTACTAACTTGTTTTTACCTTTTGATTCTTAACTTTTAAAGGTCTTATTGACTGTGGAAGAGGGCCTGACTTGTCTACTAGATTTTTCATTTTGGCTCACTATTCTGGATGAAGATGGAGTTTCCTTATCTTTCTTGCCCTTTTTCTTTTGAGGTTCCTTATCTTTCTCTGGAGCAAGTTGGGCTTCCTCTACAGGTTTTTTTTCTGTGGAAAGGTGTTGAGTGATGAGGATTTTCCATCTAATCCTTTGCTTCCTGATTTCATGTAAAAATAACATCTTTATAAGACCTTGATGCTAAATGCTAGTTTTTTTAGTTTTGGATAGGGATTTGACACCTCTTACCATCTTGTTGAGACTTATCCCTAAAAAATATGGGAAATCAATTTCAGGGCCTCCTTCAAAGTGTAATAGAAGCCTAAGATGATATATGAAGGTTACAACATACCTGCCCTCACAAGTGATTAATCGTTGAAGACTAGCAAGCATTGGATGATATTCTTCCTTGATATAGTTCCTAGGAATCCCCTTTTTCCAATCAGGGTGATGATGGTCTTCTTTCAAAAATCATTGGCATATTTCCTTGTTGATTCCTACTCCTTTGAAATACTTGGATCCTCTATTAGGTAATCCCATGACTTCCCTTAAGGTTGCTTCATTGATTGTTAGATGTAGATTGCCTATATGTGCAATCTCTCCATCATAACCCTGAATAAATGCGTGAGATACCTTCTCATGCTAGCCTGTGAATTTTTCCAAAAATGGCATCCATCTCGATCTAGCATACTTCTCTCTACACAATTGGAACTCCTCAGTCTCTCTATAAATATGGAAGACTGGTTCATGTCTAATTACAACCATCTTTGTAAATTGTGAGAGAAAAAAAAAATTGGGCTGTAGCGCAAGGATTTAGTCAGCTGATCAGGGTAAGGGTTTGGTACCAGAGATCATAGAGAGGAGTAAGCTCCAGACTTGGAGAAAAGTTGATAACGTCAAAAGCAACTATGGTGATGGCATCACTAATTTGAATGGTGAGTGTAAGAAAAGATGTCGCAAAGGGAAATTAAGACAAGATGAGGCTCATTTGTATGGCTTTGCCACCTAGATAAATCATTTCATTTCTACCCATTTAGCATAATGATGGGGATATAATGTTGGGTGTTGAAGAATCATTGTTGTTTGGGATAGGTGATTGGACCTCTAAGCAGTGAATTTGATGTTGAATCATGGCTCATGACATAAGATAAGTTTGTGATTTGCTTAAGGATGAAGCACGTTCATGGCCCATCATTACTAGACATGCTCCATATTCACAGTGTTGATGTGATTTTTCCTTCAATAATTTTCAAGCGCTTATGTGAAGAGAGGATTGATTAAGGTTAAGCATATGGGTTTGAGGGAAGTGAAAGTTAGGTGCATGGTTTTAACACTAAGGTCATAAGATCTAGTATATGTTTTCATACCTCTTGTAGTTTTATAAGCAAGGGAAAATAAATAATACCATGTTACCTTTGTTCTTACCATGGTATGGTCACTAACCATAGAATATGTGACTGCCTTTGTATTTGAAGCTTTTAGATTGTCAGAGTTCATCTTGTTAGGTTGGAGTTTTCTGGAAGCTTGGTACTAGAATTTCCTATACTTCGTGAAGCTTCTTTATTTTGTGTTTATCGTCTTTTGTGTCTGGTTCTATGGGGTTGTAGGATGATCATGTTGATTTATGAAGATGAGATGTGATTCTGAAAAAGAGTTTTGAAGGAGCTTCTTTGACCCTCCCCCATGCCAAGGATGTTGCATATCCTTATGCAAGAAGATATAACACTTTGTATCATAATGGAGAAAAGATGATAAGATAAAGGAAACCAAATCAAACTCCAAAAGTACATTTATCTCCTAGCATATGATCACATGCCTAAAAAATTGAAATTGCCTTTCTTTTGATGAATTATTAACAAGGGTAGCATTCAACAGTGAAAATAGGGAGGTTTTTATATTTTTTCCAGAAGAAAAGATCTAACCTAACTTGCTTCAAAGATTTACTATCATTAGATGTTATGGATAAATTTCACAGTATAAGTAGATTAGAATCCCTAGTTAGGGATCCACTCTTAAGAAGTTTCCTTCTTAGGT
>JZKD02S0193396.1:187542-199328 GCA_000966675.3 Picea glauca | reverse complement strand
GAGTTGTATCTCATAAATGTTAACAATGAGCTTTGCTTGTAGTGTTCATCTTTTAGATGAAAAAAGTGGATTTTTCAATCAGACAAGTATAGATGAGACATTTCTCAACCAGAACGCACTACCAGCAAGCCTTTTCAGTACTACGGTGGGGTAGTTGTGATAATTAGAAAGAGACATTCCTTCCCCAGGCAAAATGCCCCATTGCTAATAGGCATGTTCAGTACCCTGATGGGTTTGCCTACTCATACCACAAACCAGTACACGCTTCTAGCAGACCTGTTCAATATCTCAACGGGTTAATCTCTTAAACCCTTTTTCCATCAAAGACTTATTGTCCATAGTCACCTATTTCGATTTTATTAAAGAGTGTTTTTGCATGGTGACAGGGGAGGCTCATCTGAAAACCTTTTTACAGGTTGGGATGGTATTGGGTTGGAAGGTGTATTCTCTTATTTGGATGTCTTTAAAGATTTGTCTAAAGGAAAAATAAACTTTTGTATTGCACATTGGATCCATATGTATAATTTTGTCTGAGTTTGTCCATAAGAGAATGACCTAAATTTACCTTAGGGTACTAATACATCCTCTTCCATAAAAATTTCCTAGTGTGCCCTTGACAGAGAGTGTTCATATACTCATATGTTACTCTTTAGAAAAGATAATCCAATGAATACTATTAAAGTCTACTTAGGGTGAGATAGTTACTTGTAGGATAATATAGCTTTTATCCCTTTAATCATGCTGAAATACTGGATAAGGGAAATCTCTAGAATTTAAGGCATATTAAGCATGTTTTTTTTTTTTGCAATCATAGGTAAAGATTATGTCTTCTTTGTCAACCAAAAGAAATTAAAATACTTCCTTTTAGCTAGGAACAGAACTAAAAGGAATTAAAAAGTCTTCCTTTTAGCTAGCAACAGAACCAAAAGAAAAAAAATTCTTCCTTTTAGCTAGCAACAGAACCAAAAGAAATTAAAATTTCTTCCTTTTAGCTAGCAACATAACCAAAAAAAATTAAGATACTTCCCTTTGGCCAGCAACAAAACCAAAATAAATTATTACTTCATAAGCGTTTCCATTTGATGTTGCATTCGGCTTCTTAATTCCAGCTTAATTGGTTATTGCATGGCTTCATACTTCATATTAGTTGACATAAGATTTTGAAAAATACGTAGCATTCCTTGTCAATTAGGTGGTGTGTCCTAATAGTATCGTATAAGGACAAACTTCTGGTACCGGACTAGCACAGGACTGCTAGTACTGGAACAGAACAGGATTTATGGTACCAGAGCAAAACAAAGTATTTTTTATGCCTACAAACTGATGTTTAGAAAGTTCTTGAAGGATCAAATAAATTATAGAAATCTACTTACAAAGATAAAATGTGAAAGTAAAACAAAAGGAGGTAAGAATCCCTTGTTACCTTCATCTTATTAACACAATCCACACCTATTTACAAATGTTTGAAAATAAACCAAGAAATCAATGTGGATCAGTTGGAAGGTCTCCTTCCTTACTGATCACCTGCATATCTGAATTCTATAGTATATGAGTCAAAAATTCCTCTTTTGATAGGGTTTGTTATAAATTCTCAACCGGTGACCATTCACAAGTAATGGTGTCTGTTGTTCATCAATTGTCTTATCCTGATTGAAGCATTGTCATAAACAGTGTCAATTTCGTAAGGTCCCATACAACGAGTAGTTAACTTACCTTAGAAGTTCTTGAATCTATTGTCATACAACAGGGCCCAATCTCCTTGTTGAAAATTTTTCTTTTCGAGATACTTGTCATGCCATTTTTTTCTCTACTCTTGAATGAGGGTGGTTATTTGAAGTGCTTCATGCTTGATTTTGTCCAACTCAATAAGCTGCAAGAGTATTTGTTGTTGCGCTTCATCCAAGTTCATGCCAACTTGTGCTGCAGTCTTAAAGGTTTTGATCTAGAATTCTACGAGGAGAAGTACTTGCTTCCCATACACCAACTCGTAGGGTGTATGTCATGTTGTATTCCTCTAGGTGATTCTATAAGCCCATAAGGCTTCTGGTAATTTGTCAGCCCAGTCTTTATGGTGTAGTTGTACTATTTTGGTAAGAATGGACTCAATAACTTTGTCGGTAGATTCTACTTGTCCATTTTCCTATGGATGGTAGGGTTTAGTTTTCTTGTGTTTCATTTGGTACTGTTCTGTAACATCTTTGACTATATTAGAGGTAAATCGAGTTCCCCGATCAGTCAAAATTTCTCAAGGTACAACAAATCTAGTAAATATGTCAATAAAAAGGAAATCTACCACTGATTGTTCACTTGCAGCTAGTAAAGCTTTTTTTTCAACCCACTTAGTCACATAGTCAGTACATACAAGTATGTACATTTTCTTTTTAGATGCAGGGTTAATGAGCCCTACAAAATCTAATGCCCATTTCTCGAAAGGCTCAATGACTACTTGGGCTTGAAGTGGCATTTGGTCTCGTGTAGTAGGTTTACCCATTCGTTGGCATTCATCACAATTGGATACATAGGTTTTAGCATCTTTGAAAATATGAGGCCAATAATAACCAGATTGCAGAAATTTATAAGCGGTCCTCTTGTTTGTGAAGTGTYCTCCACAAGGACCATCATGGCAAGATTGAAAAATATCATGAATTTCATCTTCCCTTACACATCTCTTGATTACCAAATCTGGTCCTATTTTGTAGAGGCAATCATCATGMCACATGTAATTTGCACTTAGCTAAATTKCTTTYTGATTTTCTCTAGGAGACAATTTCTGAGGCATCTTCCCTGTCACAAGATAGTTAGCTACATCTGCATACCAAGGAGTGAATGTAGAAATAGAAAACAAATTTTCATCAGGAAATTTATCTTCTACTGTTGTGTTATCTCCAAAATGAATCATTCTAGATAAGAAATAAGCCACAAGATTATCCTTACCAGGTCTATCAATAATGTTGATATTGAGCTCTTGTAATAATAACAACCATCTTGTAACTATAGGATTTGTTACAAGTTTGTTCATTAAGAATTTGATGGTTGAATGATCGGTGTATACAAAATCTTGATATCTTGTAATATAGTGTCTAAATTTATTAATAGCATGGACCAAAACTAGCAATTCTTTTTTTGTGACCGTATAATTAACTTCAACTGGAGATAGATTTTTACTAAAAAAGTGAATAGGATAAGGAATTTTATTTTCCCTTTGTCCAAGAACTTCCCCAAGAGCTATGTCTGAGGTATAGATACATATATGAAAAGGAAGGGAGCAATTTGGTCCTCTTAATATAGGGGTAGTTGACAATTTCTATTTTAGAATCTCAAAATATATTTGGCATTCATCATCCCACTTAAATTCAACTTATTTAGATAATAACTTGAATAAAGGGGTAGTTAGTCTTATAAAATTCATAATGAATCTTCTATAGTAGCGAGCATGCCCTAGAAAGCTGAGAACTTCCTTTTGTGAGGAAGGTATTCTGATTTGTGTGATAATATGAATCTTTTCTGGATCAAGTCTCATTACAGAACTAGAGATGTGATGTCCCAAAAAAATACCTTGTGTGAGCAACATTTTTGGCTTTTCATTACTTAGGGAAATGTTAGTTTCCTTAAACATAATCAAGACTTTTTCTAGACTATTCAAAGCTTCCTGGAAGTCTTTTCCATGGACTATAAAGTCATCCATGTAGACTTCCATGCAATCATTGGTCAAGTCAGAGAAAATGGCTAGGAAAACCCTTTGAAAAGTGGTTGGGGCATTGCAAAGTCCAAAAGGAAGAACCCTATAAGAATAGCTTCCGCATGGGCAGGTGAAAGTGGTATTATCCTGGTCTTTGGGTACTATTTGTATTTGGTTATAACCACTAAACCCATCTAGGAATGAAAAATACTTCTTTCCGAAAAAGGTATCCAACACCTGATCAATAAATGGAAAGGGAAAATAATCCCTATGGGTGTCTTTTTTCAAGTCCTTGAAGTATACACATATTCTCCACTTACCATTTTTCTTGGGAATTATGACAAGTGGAGACACCCATTGACTATCTGAAATGGGGTATATGAGATTGGATTGAAGGAGTTTTTGCAATTCCTCTTTTACAATATATTTAAGGGTTGGATTCATCCTTTGCTGAGGCTGTCTAACTGGTCTAATTTGGTCATTAGTGTAGATATGATGTCTGCATGTGTCAGGGTGAATGCCTTTCATGTATACATAATCCCATGCAAAGGCATCAAATTGTCTTTGGAGCATTTCAATTACTTGTGTCTTTTGTTCTGGTTCCAAACAAGAGTTGATATACAAGGGTTTTCATGGGTTAACCTCAACTAGTTCAGTACTTTCTTCCTTCTCTGAGGGAGATGGTTATAAAGTGTATAATTGAGTGATATCAGGGTGCCAATTTTGTTGAAATTCAGAACTGAAAATGTGTGACAACTCTGCAAAAGACCTCAGATATTCAATACAATTTGTATCAGCCAAAAATAAACTTAAGACTTATTCATCTAATTGTTCTTGCATTCCTTTTACCTATTCGAGTGTCAACAAGAGTCTGATGCAATTTTCTTCTCCATAAGGGTTTTCTAACCAGACAAGTGTCTCCTGTTTCGGTTGGGAAAGAGGAAAGAGGACAATCTTTTGGCTATGTGTGACATTGGATATAATCATCTCACCAGACCGACAACTAATAAAGGCATCTGTTGTGGCCAACCAAGGATGGCCAAGAACCACAGGGTGTCCTAGTTTGGAGGATAATTTAGAGTAGATGACTAGAAAGTCTATTGGATATTCCCAAGAAGCTAGAGTGACTGTGACATCATCTAAACTTCCTGCAGGGCTAATGACTGACTTATCTGCCAACTCTATCATGGGTTGGGTTGGTCTTAACTGGTTGATTTGGAGCTTTTGCATAGTGTCAAAACGCATTAAATTAATTGTTGCACCCAAATAAATGAGTGTGTTTGGTAAAGAAATACCATTGATTTCAATAGTGACTACTGGGTTCCCAAGGTCATTATATTTGTATGGCATTTCAGAAATAAATTTAGATAATTGTCCCACCACCTAAACAAGTGGAGGTTCCTTCTTTTTTCTTCTTGGTTTCTTAAGGAAAAGATCCCTTATGATTTTTTCATATATGGGGATATCCTTAATGGCTTGTAGCAGAGGTATTCTTATACATACATTTCGTAATTCATCCTCTATATCTTTGTGCAAGGGTGGGTCAGGTTTCTTCACTAATAGTCTTCTGGGGTAGGGTGGAAGATTAACTTGTTGAGGTACTCATACAGACTGAGAATTTATTAGAATAGGAGGGGAAGTCTCTTCTTCTACAGGGGTGGTTTGAGTGTTTTCTTCCTCAGAATGATTATTATTTTCTTCCTTAATTATTACTCCAATATTTGATTGATTTATAGTTTTCCTTGATCGTAGTTGAATTTCATAGGTGGGAAAGGTTTGAACTTATGTACTTTGCATAGGGTGGGTGGGTTGATTATTGGGGTTAGGGATTGGCTAGGAAGGGATTACTGTTGGTCTTGGAGGGTTGTGGGAAGCTTGGTTTTGTGGCTGTTGATTGGCATTTATAGTTACTTGTTGCTGCTGGTTAGGGTTTAAGGGGGTTGTAAATTGTTGTTGTATAGGAGGTGGGAGTAAAGCTTGCATATATGGTTGGTTAAATCCAGGTAATAATTGGGAAATGTTTGCAGGATACTATGGATATGTAGGGTAAGAGGGATTCCCATACATAGTCCCCCTCCAACCTTGTTGCCATAGTTGAGTTCAGTTTAGGTTTTGATTACTTAGATATCTTTTGTTGTGAATATGAGATTGTTTCCATGAATTAAGTGAAGCGTGAACGCCTTGTAAAAAAAAAACCATCATTACAAGTGGATTGTCTCCTCACAAAAAAATAACACAAAGTAACTCTTTGGTATCCTTGGGATAGAGAAGCATTGGTACTATGAATAGAATGGTCATGGTAAGATTCTATGGAAGAAAGAAACAAGAGAGGGGTTTGTCCACGAAGAATCCTCAAGAGCTTTGAAATCCCAAACGAGGTCAACATAGCATTGGTGGTACCATTTATTGTATTAAACACCACAACATGATGACTGCAGTTGAAGTCAACCTCTACACTAGTGACATGCCACTTGTCACTGAAAGTAACCACAACAAGAGTATTGTAGGACTTTGAAAATGTTAGTATTCATGTAGAAGGTAGCTTGGTAGGTTAACGGTGTGCTAACATTCATTATAGGAGTTAGTATTACTTATAGGTTACCTAGAAAGGAATTCTACCATAGGTTGAAGTTAATATTGATGTTTGGGAAGCATCAGAAAGACATTCTACTAGATTAATAATTAATAATATGATTAATAATTATTAAACAATATTATTAATGTAATAATATATTTATAATATAAAGTATAAATATATATAATAAATTATAAAGTAGAAATATAAAGTATATTTATATTATATGTATAATATATTTATTACCCAAGGGACACATCTCTTCATGGATGGTCACCATGGTTGTAATATCCCTAAGGTCGAACCCAATTGTAAATGTAAATACAAATGTACTTAAGCAGGTGAGTTGTTTCGATATCTTTTTTGTATTCACATTTCATGGCATAGTGCGCACAGGTACTGCGCAATAAAATGAGGATGTGTGTACATTCCAGGATACCACGCGCAACATCTTAAGTGAGTGTGATGTTGAGGCTAGGGAGCCTTTATGTATATGATATGTTTTATAGGCTGGTGAGCCAGTTATTATAAGCTAGGATGCTTATGTTTTGATTAGGCCAGAGAGCCTAGATGTTAAATCCCAGTGCGCATGTTTTTGTACATGTCTCATATTTAATATAAAATACATTGATGTGTGCATACCAACCACAATAAAAGATAATTATGTTATCCTAAGTTCGAAAGTTGGGGCCAAGTGGGCCAAAGTAGCTCTCAACATGACAAGTGTCAAGTTGGGGACATGCATACATATTGTCGGGACTTAGTTCATTTGCAAATCTTGGTCATTTTGTAGGCATCCAGTCAATCATTCATGAGTATGCACACACCCATTGAGATGATATTCATACCATTGTCACTATATTTGAACCTCTGTCCATAGCCATCTTTGTGTTGGCATAGCTGGTTATCTTGGGAGATGGAATGAAGACGGGGGTTGTTAGGCCCGTGGGATATTGAAGAGGTGGGTTGTTAGGCCCATGAAAAATTATATGGGTGAGAGAATTGTTGGGGATTGATTTCCTGAAGGTGTTGAACTACAGTTGCAGGGCTTTGAGACTTCCTGTCTGGCCTGTTGTTGAAGCCCTGGAAGGGAAGTGGGGCAGCAGAGGGACTATTGAGCAGAGAAGGGGTATGCTTCCTTGGGTGGGACAAGCATGTGGGGAATGAGGGACTATAGGCTGTTAGTTGAGTGAGCACCTGAGACAAATTCTTTCCTGTTGTCCATGAGCCTTTAGCCTGGTTAGGAATCCATTTGCCCGGGTGGAGTTTAGTCCCAGCTTAGGGGTGACTCATTGTTGAGAGTGATGAATAGTGTGGTATAAGTCTAGGATGTTCGTGGATAGTTTGCATGCAGTTGGTGACATTATTACCACGATAAGTGTCGTTGTGTGATAAATTTACATGTTGCATTGTTATTTACGTGTGTATTTTTGTGGGTTTCTCCTATGCATGTTATAATTGTCTCTATGTTTATGGGTATTTCCCATATATGTTGCATGTCTGTGCGTACTATTATTTCACTATGAATTAATGAATTTACATAAAGTGTTTTTCTGTTTACATTCTATACATAATGATTCCACAAAATATTTGTGTGTGGATACGTTTTAATCACATGCAGATAGAAAATTGTATCTGGCATAGATCAACATGACGCTGAGTTTGTTACAGTATGTTCTGCAGTCAGAGAATAGAAGTGTTATCTAGCGTAGCATGGCTCAACCATGGGTGGCTAGGGACATTACAAATTGGTATTAGAGCATGAAAGAATGTTCTAGAGTGGCATTTCCCGGCCTGTGGGTGGCTAGGGATGTTACAATATCGTATCAAAGCTTCAATTTTCAACGCTGAGCCTAGATGGGCTGAGCAAGTCAATTTGAAGCGAAATTTCACAGAAGTTTTATTTCAAAGTGTCCAAATTTTTGTTTGTAGAGTGTCTATGGTAAATTGGGAAAAAGTTAGGAAAAAGCCCCAATTTCTGTAGCAGAATTCACGCGGAATAGATGTGCATAAGGTGAATGTGTGAAGCTGGGTGCACCAAAAATTAATGTGGCGCAATGAAAATCTTGGGATAGGTAAAATTTGGAACTACACGGCAAGGCATTGGCATGCTGAAGTGCGCGTTAAATTTTGGCACCACGCGAAAAAATATTGGTGTGTGGGTGCGCACACTAAATTTAGCATTGCGTGGAGTGAACACACATAAGAAGGTGTGCATGGTGTACACACACATAATAATGGCACACAGTATGTATGCAGTATTGGCAGAGCACAGAGGAGTTTGGTTGGCACGCGCACAATATGGGTATATGTTGTCGCGCGACAGTTTAGTATGGAGCGCACAGAGTATTGATGCGTGGTGGGGGTATACTAAACTTGGCATGGTGCAATGCATAGATCAAAATTCATGTGGAATATTAGTGAGAGATACAAATATTGCACACAACAAGTAATAGTGCAAGAACCAAAACTATGCATGGTAGATATTGGCACGCAACACAAAAGTGGGCACAAGTTATTAGGGCGATAAAGAAGTGATACACAGTGGTTTTAAAATGCAGGAAGCACGATTTACCTTGTGTGTTTTATGTGCATGGTAAATAGGGATTACAGGTAGCAATTTTGTGTGCATGAAGTTTCTTGAAGGGTGAACAACAGCAGAAAACCAGTGAATTTTTGCGACTTTTTATATCATTTGAACGTCATCTTTTTGCAGCGTGTTTTTGAGGTCCCTAAGAGCATTTTTAGCAACTCAAAAATCATAAGAACATAGTAGGCACACTTTTTCTCTGTAGCGGAAATAAAATATCTTGGATAGATCTTTTTAATGGTGTAAATTGTTCGTCAAACAGAGCTTTTATGAGAAAGATACAACAGAAACAATGAAGGGTAAATTATAAGATCCAACTAGCTCCATGGAGCCATAACTTCTACTCAAGACTCAGAATTGATCATGTGAGCAGGTGTTGGAAGTGTCTTGGACAGTGGAATATAATTATCCACCTAGATAATTGATCAAGGAATTCAAATTTCTAGGAAATTAGAAGAAAGAATTCTGATATAGATTCTTGGACTAGAATGGTTCATATTCTCATGAAATTGTTGAAACAGTTAGCCTGACAAGTTTTGTTGGCTACACATTTTGCAAAGTTCACAAAAAATAGATCAAGATCAGATTAGAATCCAGAGTAATGGAAGAGGCACAAGGTAATTGTTGAAATTACTAAGACAACTGAGAGGGGGGGTGAATCAGTGGTTACTATGCTTAAACAATTTTAATTCAATTAAAATATTTTTAATCTTTCTCCAAGTGACCATCAATATTATAATACATATGGACAACATAAATAATGAGCATCACTCACACGTAAGATATACACAAAGACATATTTTCACGAGGAAACCCATAAAGTGAGAAAACCTCTTCTTCTTTGAAATTATAGTGTTATCACTAAAATTTTGTCCGCACATGGCGACAAGAACTCTGCATCATCAAAACAGCAATGAAGTCATTCATGGCACTGAATTAATTTCACAACATTCCAGAAGGGTCAAAAACTATACAAAGTAACAAAAATTGAAGGGCGCTTCACAGTAGTTTGGTGCGCGTGCACATGTGCAGGACAAGAACGCACTCTGCGCGCATGCGCACACGACGTGCGCCCGTCAACGACAAAACCCGTGCACCTGCTAAAACGACGCATTTATGAATTGGCCAGCCTCTCAACCACCTACGGACCAGCTCCCAATCTGATTTGACTCCCAAATCCGAGCTAAATCCACAAGGTAGGCGGGTTAATGATCTAATGAAGCCCTAAAGAGCCCCTTTTCACACTTTGAAGAGGTTACATAATCGCCCGGTGATCTGCTATAAAAAACCATGAAGGAACATTGTTTTTGCAAGGAATTCCAAGTATTGTTATGCTTCTAAGATTTTCAAGGGCTCATTCTTTGATGATAACACATCAACAACATTTCATAGAGTGATTCGCCTCTCCATTGAGCGGATGTGCTGGGAGTTCTTTCACTGTCAGTCTTATTTCTTCACATTGTAAGGAAAGCAAGTTCGTGAGGGCCTCAAGAGCCTTACTTTGGGGAAAGAAGGAACCACATTTCCCTTCCTTCATCGTTCTCTGATTTCATCAATAGACCAGCTCAAAACCATTGGTGATATTGGTGTCTTTTTTGTGTTTATGGTTTCTTTATCCGTATGTTCACAGTTTAGTTTGTTTTTGTTTAAATCTCGCTTGTAGTTTGTTTTGTTTCATCTAACCCTTTCCTCCACAGCTGTCATGCTCGGCAAGACCCAACAGGGCATGTAAGCACCCTCAATTTGCTCACCAGGTGATGAATTGGGTGCGAACGGATTGGCAACTCCGTTGGGGAGTTAGGTATCAATTGCTCCCTCATTTGGGTTTATTTTGCTTTCCTTTTGGTTTTATTAACTTGCAGGGACACAAACCGGCCTCCACCGACCTGCTAACCAGTCAATTCATAGGAGAATTGAGGGAAATCCATCCAGATTTTCTTTCTCAGTCACTTGTCACAGGCGCGCGGGTATTTCACCCCACAAACACACATCTTGCGTGCATGTTCCTGCACAACGTTCTACCTCTGCGCACATGCGCTTTAGTTCTCAACACTTTCTGTGCGCAGGTGCCATATGCGCCTCTGTCTACACTGGAGGCCATGCATCTGAACTAAATTTCACATTGTAAGGTTTTTGGATGTGGGGAAAGTCATTTTCCTTATCAAGAATGATGTTATGCATGCTCTAAATACTACACCACTTAGACCCCTCAACTTATAAAGGGGATAGTCAAACAAGCATAATCACTTAGGTGGATAAAAATCACATTCGGGACTCAAAGTTGGAGTAGCAATCCTTGAGTATGCTCTTCTCTTGCGCAATCAAGCGATCTTGAGAATCATAAAGAGATTGTGAAAACAATCTCACCTCCCTTAACAAAATTTCAAAACTTTTAGGAGAGGACAACGACCCTTTCGGGACCCCTCTTAGCTTCATTTTTCAAACACATTCTTGTAACAGGCCCATACATGCCCACATGTCAACAAAGCTAGAATAGTGTTTTGAATTTTTTCTTTCTTAGTTCAAAAAACTAGGAGAGTTTAAAGTTTTGTAACGGGCCCACACATGCCCATATGATTCAATCTAGGATAGTTTCATGCTTTTTCTAGATTAACTCACACATAGGGAGTTAAAGGATAGTAATGGACCACATGTACACATGCTAGTTTCCTAGGGCTTTTAAAATTCCGCAAGGTTGTACCAATGACATCTAGCTAAATAGGTAATCACACTCTTGTAAGGACCAAGTGATGTCCACATGCAGCAAGGTGACATCTAAATAACTAAAATTTGGTACACTTTCACTCACACACAAAAGTCACTTTTGCACTCACATAGCCTCGTCTCGAAACATGGTGGTCTAAGTAGGTATCCTCAAAAGGGATTCTGAAAACACCCCATCTTTTCTTGATAGGACTATCCACTCCCACTTTTAATCAAAC
>JZKD02S0193396.1:137283-172009 GCA_000966675.3 Picea glauca | reverse complement strand
GGGTCCAGAATTCAATATGCGTCGTTGATCTGGGTGCGCGAATCATTGTCGCTCGATATTTCTCGTGACTTACCTTGGGCGCATTATCATCTGAAACTTTGGACAAGTGGGTTTTTAGCCCATTCTTTTGCATTCTAACCCCCCTTACAAGAATTATCGCTAAAATTTGGCTCCATGGGGGATAGAGACGTCCCTGTGATGCTCTAAGAACTCTTTTGCAGACTTAGTGCCTTTGTTGTTGGGCTATGGAGTCTCTTATTGAACTAAAAACACAAACAAAAATAATATTTACAAAAAAAGCAAAAAGAGCCGACTGTGGCTCACAGAAAACATTTTTTTAAGAAATGCCCATTGACTGGGCCACTAAAAGATTCGTTGCCTTCTAGATCCTGCAACCTGTAAGTGTTGTTTGAAAATACTTCAAGGATCTTGAAAGGCCCGAACTAGAGGGCATGAAATTTACTGTGTTTTCTCTTGTCCTTCCGAGGTGCATCCCATTTGAGCACCAGATCACCCTGCTCAAATTCCTTCTTTTTTCTCTTCCTGTCAAAGGCCTGCTTGATCTTCTGCTGATGATTGTAAGTTTTGTCTAGGACCTGTTCTCTGATCTACTGCACTTCCACCATCTGATGAATCCTTCTGAGCACATGGTTAGGTTCTCCTTCAAAGTCCTGGAGGAAATTTGCCACTGGTAAAGCAAGATGAGTGGGGAAAACAACCTCTATTCCATAAACCAGTTGGAAAGGAGAGATGCCCAGGGACTTCTTTGTTGTCACCCGATCAGTCCATAGAGAAAATTTGAGATTTGAGTCCCAGGCCCTTTTATTGTCCTCCAGTAGCTTCTTGATAAGCTTGATTAGGCTTTTATTGGAGGACTCTGCCAGTCCATTTCCTTGAGGATAGTAGGGAGTGGAGTGAACCAATGAAATCCCAAATTGTTCACAAAACTTGACCAAAGGTTCAGACTTGAAGGGGGAGTAATTGTCAGTGACGATCCTTCTTGGGCAACCAAATATGACTATGATGTCTTCCAAGAGGCTGATGATCACTTTGTGAGAAGTACTCCTGGTAGGAACAACCTCTATCCACTTGGTGAAATAATCGGTTGCAGTCAGAATCCATCTGTGCTGGCCACTTGAGGGAGGATGAATTTCTCTGATAAAGTCCAATCCCCACTACTGAAAGGGTGCCGAGACTACCACCGGCTTTAATGGCAAGGATTTGAGCTGCTGCTTTCTTGAGAATTTCTGGCATTTAATGCAAGCTCTGATTTCCCTATAGACATTAGGAAAGAAGGTGGGCTAGTAATACCCAGCTTGGAGGATCTTGTGAGTTGTGGTCTTCCAAAAATGATGACCCCCACAAAGAACACTATGGAAGTCGAATATAACCTTCTGGGCCTGTTGTGGGTCCAGACACCTCAGTAATACCCCCTGGGGGTCCTTCCAATACAAGGCTTGGTTTTTGAGGCAATACCTGATAGCTTTGAAATTTAAAGCTCTTGCCTTTCTTTTTTCCATCCCATCAGGAGGCCTCAACTCTTGAAAAAAATATAAGATATCTTGGTACCAGGGGCATGCTACTAGTGGTACAACATTTTGGGAACTTCTATTGAATGACTCAGCTTTCTTGTTGATGAAATTGATTCCGAAGGATCTGCAATTGGATTCAGCCAACAACTTGGCTAAACCTTGCCCCTTTATCAGCTTGGTGGGCTTATTCTCCAGATCAAACTCTAGGATCTTGGCGATCCATTTACCTCTCTTCCCGTCTATGTCAGGTTGTATAAGAATGTCCTTCACAGAGATTGAAGGGACATATGTAGTGATTTTTGAGTGCAAGACATAGACTCTGAAAGCTTTGAGAGCTTTCACCAAGGCATAAGCCTGCTTCTCCATTATCTCGTATCGAAGTTCTGCATCTCTCAGCACCTTGCTAAAGAAATAAATAGGTTGTCCTTGCCCTTTATCATTTTTCTGCAACAAGACTATCGCTACTATATCACAGGAAGCAAAAGAAAATATTAGAAAGTCTTTGGAATAATCGGGACTGATTAGCACAGGTGCTTCAGTCAACGCATTCTTTATTTGGACAAAAGACTCTCTGGGTTCAGAAGTCCATTTTACTTCATTCCCCTTCCTGAGCATGGTTGTGATGTGTTTTACCAATTCAGAAAAATTTGAAACAAACCTCCTCAGGAAATTAATCCTCCCCAAAAATTCCTGAACCTCTTTCTTAGATCTGGGAAGTGACAGGGCCTGAATTGCTTCTACCCTGTCAGGACTAATTCTCACCCCCTTTGCTGATACTATATGGCCTAATAGTTTTCCCTCCTGCATAGAAAACAATGACTTCTTGGGGTTTAAAGATAGGCCATACCTCTGACACTTCAAGAAAACTCTTTTTAAGTGGAAGCAATGCTCCTTATCAGTCTTGGAAAAGACTGTGATGTCATCTAGATATATCACCACAAACTGGTCCTTCCCCCCGATGAAGGCTATGTCCATGGCCCACTGAAATGTTGCACCTGCATTCATCATCCCGAAAGGCATTTTGGCATACATGAATGTGCCCCAAGGAGTGGTGAAGGTTGTTTTTTCTCGGTCCTCAGGCATGACTGATATCTGATTGTATCCCGAAAAACCATCAATCATGGATATTCTAGATGCACCAGTGACCTTCTACAATATGTGCTCCATATTGGGTAGGGGATAATTATCTTTCCTTGAGCTCCTGTTCAAGTTTCTGAAATCAACAAAGAGTCTAATTTCACTTCTTTTCTTTCTTACTGGGACCAAGTTGGCCACCCAGTCAGAATATCTCAAGGGGACAATGATCTAGGCATCCAACAACTTCTTCACTTCCCTCTCCATGACAGACAACAACATGGGATTTATCTACCTTAGCTTCTACTTGAATGGTTTAGCCTCTTCTCTTAGTGGGATCTTGTGCTCAATGACTGATGTGTCATATGTCTTGAGGTCTTCATAGGTCCATGCGAACACATCAACAAACTCCCTCAGCAACTTAGTATATTCGGCCCTCTTCTCCTCAGTCAGACTCTTTGACAGCTTAAAAAACATGGGCTCTTCTGGTGTGCCTATGTTCCACTCAGTTGTGTTTGTGTCATCTCCTGAAATTCTACCCTTCACTGCCACATCATTCCCATCAAACAACCTTTCTAATGGGATCCGACCTTTCAGTATGTGGTTTCTTGGTAGCTGTATAATTTGGTGGTCAGTGATTTTATTCAACAACTCTCCAGGGTGACGATCACCTTCCTCGTCAAGATCTTCATCTATGTGTGATGTAGAAAAGTCATCAATGGATTGGAGGAATTTCTCGATCTCCGGATCATCTTCAAATACCTTCCAATGTTTGACATTGTCTGGTACAGAGGGTCTGTATCTTATTTCCACGTCAGATCTGACACCGGGAAGCACAGGAACTTCGAACAAACTAGCTGAGAAAGATAGAAAATTGGCTAGAGAATTTTCTTCCCTTGGAACGAAAGAGATGTTGAAAGCCAAGAAGAAACTGTCAATTAGATCCCATACCTCGTTCCTGTAATTCTTGAGACGAGGGTGCTTGGTCTGATAAACATTTTTGACCTGCTGGACTATCAATTTTGCATCCCCAAACACAACCATCTCCCTTATTTCCATTTCTTTTGCAACTCTCAATCCCAGAACCAGAACTTCATACTCTGCCACATTGTTGGTGACTTCAAATTCTAGCTTGTATGACAGAGATATGGTCTCTTGAGAAGGGGCCACTAATAGTACCCCGACACCCGCACCTATACTGGACGAAGCTCCATCAAAGAACATCTTCCAAACAGAGGTGGTAGGAGGGGGGGTCTCCTGATTAAAACTGAGCTGCTTTCTAATCTGCAAAGGAGCCTCAGGGGTGTGGGTGAGCTGTAGTAGACTGGAGCCTAAATCAGTGTCCAAGGCATAGATGGGGTGATTGGTAGGGTTGGCTTTGTCACTAATTATGTAGGCCAGTTGGGCTTCTCTATACAGTCTCCTATGTTCCCCTCCAAAGACTGGAATGGTGGCATATGTGAGGTCCATCTGTAATGTTCCTCCAAATCTCTTAATCCAAGATCTTGACAANGGTTTTGGATATTGTAGTGGCTGATGTTCCTCCAAATCTCTTAATCCAAGATCTTGACAAAAACATGCCAAACTTGGGGGGAACATCAGCCACTACAATATCCATAACCATACTTTTCATGGGTAGCTGAAACAAGGAGACTACCAGGTCCTTAATGACTCCGAAACACTGAACCCTCCTAGAGTCAAAAGAATAGAGGTCATGATAGGCTCGGGTGACTTCTAGTCCCAACTCTTCCATAACAGTTTTGGGCATGAGGTTGTGAGAGGCCCCTAAATCCATCAGGAAATTATGTAGCACTTTGTCATGTATGTTCAGGGATGTGTAGAAGGGAGGGGATGAATCATCTCTGTCTTCTACCATGGGACCTAGGACAACTGCAGGCCTTTCATCTTGGAGGTTTATGCAGTCTGTAGCAGGGCCTGAGGCTTCAGATTTCAAAAGGTTAGAGAAACGCTTTTTGAATTCATCGTGTTTGATAAGCTTAGTGAGGGGCACAGGGATTCTGATCTTTTGGATCTCATGCTCGAAATTAAAGGAATATGTAATCTTTGGAAATTCTCTAATTTCAGGAACATGACTTTGGACAATGGGAGAGAGGGGTTGGACCTTCTTACCTCTATGATTGTTTGTTGCTTCATTAGCAGGTTGTTCTTCTCTAGAGGATTTCTCTGGAACATCAGGTACTGTTGCCTTCTTGTCGGACCTTAGGTTGTACCTACCTCAACCGCCACTAGCTTTGTCTCCCTTGCTCAATTCATTTAGCTGATTGTTCATGAGAGACTCCTCATATGCTGACTGGGTTAGATGAGGGAAAGGGGGAGTGACTTCTAAAGAGTGGATTTTAGGTTCAGGCTCGTCTGTTTCCCCTTCTTGTTCCTCAGCTACAAAATTGTTCTGGAAAGGAGCCTAAATTCTTTGGTCGTCTTTGTCTTTGGAGGAGAGAAATTATTTGGCCTCCTAAAACCTGTTCTGTTCTCGGTGTTTTGAGGTCCCTTGTTCATTTGTTTTCTTTCCATTTTCAATCTCTCCATTTCTTCTTTCAGAAAGTTCATCACCCGGGTCAGCTCATTTACTTGAGGGTGGGGCAAAGATGGGCCAGAAGTTGAGGCTTCTCATTTTACTTTTCTTCTATCTGCGTCGGCCTTGTTCCTCAGTCTGTCAACTGCTAATATGATGGATTCCACTTCTATAGCTGCATCTTGCATCTGATCTAAGGAGGTGGCTCTTCTTTCTCTTAATAAAAGACAGAAATCAGGGTCAAATGCACCAGCGTAGGAAGTCTGAGCAGAGGCTTCAGAGGGCTTTAACTCTGCAGGAATCTTTTTATACATCTTGTTGAATCTTTTGGAGAAGTCAAAGATAGACTCTCCCTCCATCTTCTTCAGGGACCCAAAATCTATCATGTAATATATGTAATCTTTCCTATCCCCCCACTGCCTCAGGAAAACATTGTCCAGGGCTTCAATTCCAACAATAGATCCAGGGGCCAGTCCCCTAAACCATTTTCTAACCTCACCATCCAGGCTCTGGACAAATACTCTCATCCAGACATCTTCATTTTCAATGTTCATATTGTCAACATAACTATAGAAAGCAGCCAAGTGCTCCTCAGCAATTATGTCTCCCTCCCCACTGAACTTGGGCATGTATTTCAAATAATCTCCAGCAGGGAGAGGGTTCATAGGATGTGGTAGGATTAAAGGAGCATATCTAGCAATGACTATAGCATCCATCCTATTCAGTGGGGGATTATCACCAGCCATAGGATTATTAGGTAGAGGAGAACCCGGAGGAGAAGGAGTATGGACGGGAGAAGTTGGAAAAGAGATTCTTGGAGGAGACAACGTAGAAAATAGAAAGAGAGCTAAGGGACCTGACCATGCAGCAATATCAATAAGAGGAGGGGTGGTGAAACCTTCAGGAATTTGAGATCTGTTTTGAGGCACAACTTCCAGGGAGGGGGAATTGACAAGGATCTCTCCTTATGATACCAGATCAGGAGGAGAAAACTCAGCAGGAACACTCCTGAAATTCAGAAAACAGGAAACCTCAGAGGAAGGGTGACTAGGAAGCTGAGAATAAGAAAATGGAGTTCTCACAGAAGGGGAAGGCGCATTACCTGTTTCGGTGATGGAAACTTCTTTCACAGAGCTCTTTCCCTTTCTGCGCACCGCTTCCGAGTCAGCTTCTGGTGTAGCTAAAGGCAAGTGTGGATTAGACCTCGTGTGTCTGCCTCTCGAAGCCACAATGATAGAGTAGGTTCTCCCCAGCGGAGTCATCACAATGGAGTCACCAGGTGCATAGTAGCAATCTTCAAGTTCTGATTTCTGATGCACCTTCAGAATCAATTGATCTTTTTCGTTCAATCCAGGGGAAAATATTCAACTTTGTCCCAGGCAACGGCGTCAGAAATGTTGGAGCCGAAGGTCACTCCTAGATTGCTTGCAGGAGCAGAGCCCGACACCCATTAGTTTTAATGTCACGGTTTGTTTAAAGGGGTGATCAAAAGGAGGAAAACTCATAATGATATCGTCTCAACTTAGAAACTAGGCCAGGCGTGCATGGACGAATGAGGTCTTGATAAACTTCAAACAGTGAGTTTTAATAAAGGGTCAGTAGGGGGAAGACTTGCATTAGAAGAGTGCGAAAGTCTATCACAAACATATGGTTTGTAACAGACTGGGGAAGAAAGCATTCGAACGCAAGATCCTCTCACATTCAAACACAGATATCAGGGGGCACAACAATGTCACAACAAATCCTTTATCATAACAAGATTGTTCAGTCCATGCGAATCCTTCGACTGTGGACTCCCTGGCATGAGATAGAACATAGATGAAAAAAAGAAAACTATTTGTTATAAACCAAGAAATCTCAAACATAGAGGCATAACCAGGAAACTAGAATGTTTGCTAAAACTTTACAGTCGGGAGCTTAGCTCTACCATCGATAGATACAAAAATGAAAAAAATGCCTACATATACTCAAAATAACAACAGCAGCGGAACCAAGACATTGCATTGAAAGATTTGCATCTGCATGGTTTCTAACAGTCAATCCTCTGAAGGGTCATGTAACTTAAGTCAGACGCAATCTAATTCTTTGACAGTTCCAACGACGAATCGACATGCCTTTAATTCATGGTCGTGCTTTCCCATTATGGTGGAGACGATGTCTAACCACCATCGATCACTTCAATAACTGCTTCGACGAGATCGAGGATAACCTGGCCAACTTGGGACTTCTGCAATCGTGGAGGGCCTTTCATGCTTCCTCCTGGAATAACTGAATGGTTTAAGGAATATGTGTGGAGGCCAACGCAGAAGGTGGGGCATGGGAACGAAGTGATGGGGCCGAAACNNNNGGGGGGGGCAGAGAGAAGCGATGAGGTGTAAGAGAAGTGGTGAGAGGGATACATGAGGCAAAAGGGATATAAACGGAGAAGATGGGAGAATAGACGAGGTAGGTTTAATTTAGTGAGAGGCTGACGTGGAGGGAAAAGGACACGTGGTAGGCGGTAAGTGGACGATGAGACAGGGAAAGGGCCATCTGGACGAAAGAGTGGAGGAGGAAAAATGACACACGACAGTGGGGGAAAGACGGTTCTGGAGGATGACATGGTGGGAGCAGGGCCCACACTAGATAAACATAGAGTAGCTAGAAATGGTGGGAGTGCGTGAGCATCGTTGATCCGGGCACTAAGATCTCAGCCGTCGAAAAGCTGCATCCACGATTCTGGACCCCCCCCCCCTTCCGCTTAAAGGTAGAAAGGAAGGGGGGGTCCAGATTTGTCTCTCTCGCCGTTTTTCCGGGCATGATGCTCTAGGCCCTGGGGGGGGGGTGCCCCGGATTCTGGACCCCCCCCCTGCTTAAAGGTAGAAAGGAAAGGGGGGTCCGGAATTCAATCTGCGTCGTTGATCCGGGTGCACGAATCATTGCCGCTCGATCTTGCTCGTGACTTACCTTAGGTGCATTATCATCTGAAACTTTGGACAAGTGGGTTTTTAGCCCATTATTTTGTGTTCTATCCCCCCTTACAAGAATTATCGCTAACACTTCTCCAACTCCTGGTATTCGGAACTCCGAAATGGAGTTTTTTCCCGGTCTATGAAACTCTTTGCTGATGTGCTTGTTTCAATATTTTGGCATTTTGCATTTCGTGACTTCAAGACTCCTATGATGAAGAGTCTCGACTCTTAACTCCTCCAACTCTCGATATCCAAAACTCTGATTTCCTAGTCTACGTAACTCCGAAATGGAGTCTTTGACATGCTCTGATCTATCGCATTTTGGGATTTTCTATCGTGAGTTGTTTCCTTGACTTTTGGAGTTTATGGTTCTAATCTTTCCATGCGATCATCATTGCACTATTGGTCTTGCCACTTTCTCTTGTTCATCATCATGACTCTTGGAGTTTATGGTTGTAATCTTGCCATGCGATCATCGTTGCGTTGCTGGTCTTGCCACTTTCTCTTGTTCATCATCGTCAGGCTAAGCTTTCCATCAATGACAAACAAATACTCTACCTTCTGTCTACCTGTAATAAATATGCCAACGATCTCCCCCTTTGGCATTGATGGCAACCCCTTGAAGAACATCCAACTATACCAATATAGCATCCTTGAAATTACCACACTTTCTCCCCCTTTGACATTAATGTCAAAGAAGAAACATGCTCCACCTGAGATGTTGCAGTACATACTCCCCTTGTCAACTATGAGCATCTTAGAAATACAACAGATATTCAATAAGTACTCCCCCTGACCAGGGGAACAGATTAGACAAAAGAAGTTATAACCCCCATCTTTTGACGAAGATATCCAAAAGGGGTCGCTACTAACGGTTTAGTAAAGATATCAACTATCTGTTATGTGGAAGGAATATAATTCATCTGAAAAATTATGTTTGTAACTTGTTCTCTGAGAAAATGGTATTTTATTGGTATGTTCTTAGATTTTGAATGAAGTACAATATTCTTAGAGAGGCTGATGGCACTGGTGTTATCACAGTGAAGTGGAATGGGAGTAGTGTAAGTTACCTTCAAATCTGTAAGAGTTTGTATCATCCATAAAATCCGAGTACAACAGGTAGCAACAACAATGTACTCTTCTTTTGTAGTTGATAAGGAAATAGATCCTTTCTTTTCACTAAGCCATGCTACTAATGAGTCTTCCAGGAAGAATGATCCTCCACTGGTGCTTTTTCTCTCATCAACACAGTTTGCCCAATCTTCATCTGAATAAGCAGTTAACTGAAAATTCTAATTTCTGGGATACCACATACCATAAGTCATTGTTCCCTTCAAGTATTTGAATATCCTTGTGAAAGCTACCAAATAAATTTGTTTCGGAGCAGACTGATAATGACCTACCATTCCAACAACTTGCATTATATCAGGATGGGATGTTGTGATGTATAGAAGATTACCTATCATAGAGAGATATGTCCTTTGATCAACATCCGATGAAATATCATCTTTACTGAGCTTGCAACCAACTACCATAGGTGTGCTAATAGGAGAGGAATCCTCCATCTAAAATTTCTTCAACATCTCTTTCAAATATTTTTCTTGAGAGATAAATATTCCTGCAGAACTTTGATTTACTTATAAACCAAAAAAATATGATAGTTATCCTATCATGGACATCTCAAATTTTGTTTTCATAGAGTTAGAAAACCATTAGATAGATGATTTATTAGTACAGCCAAAAATAATATCATCTACATAAACCAAAACAACTAGTAAATTATCACCTTTAGACTTAATGTAGAGGTTGTTGTCAATAGTACCTTTCTTGAACCCTTTGTCTTGTAAAAATTTGTCCAGTCTATAATACCAAGCTCTTTGTGCTTGTTTTAGTCCATATAACTCATTCTTCATCTTGCAAACATAATTAGGATTATCTGTCAATGAGAATCCTTCAGGTTGCTCCATATATACTTCTTCCTCTAGGTCTCCATTAAGAAATACTAACTTAACATCCATCTGATAAACTTTAAAGTTCTTATGACATGAATAAGCAAGAAACATTATGATAAATTCCAATCTTGCCACTGGTGAAAAAGTTTCATCAAATTCCTGACCTTCAACTTGTGCATACCCTTTACAGACCAATCTGGATTTATTTCTAACAACTTGTCCTTTTTCATTCATTTTATTCTTGAACACCCAGTTGGAAGCTATTACATTCTTATCTTCAGGTATAGGGACAAGCTCCCAAGTATTGTTCTTCTCAATCTGATCAAGCTCTTCATTCATTGCTCTAACCCAATCATCATTTTGGTTGGCTTAATAAAAAAATTTGGGTTCATACATAGATAAAAAACGCAACATGAGATTGTTCTGAGTCTTTAATCAATTTCCTTCTTGTCTGAACTCCTTTATTTATATCTCCAATTATCTAATTTTTAGGATGATTCTTTCTAACAATTCTGAGAGGTGATTTTGCTTCAATCTGCTTATTTGTGTCATCTTGAGTATTCGTATCTTCATCTGATTCATATTCTTCCCTTTCTGATCCTTGGACCTACTCATCTTCATCTTCAACTATATCTTATGTGCTTGGTTCGACACTATTTACATTCCTGACCGAGATTTCTTCATCAACTTTTATGTCTATACAATCAACCAGTTTATGCAGTCTCTTATTGTAACATATATACCCTTTACTATTTGTAGCATAACCCAAGAATGTACCTTCATCAACCCTATAATCATATTTGCCAATATTTTCATCATTGTTCTTGATATAACATTTACTCCCAAAGAATTTAAAATGTTTTATTTAAGCAGGTCTTCCAAACCATAGTTCATAAGGAGTCTTGTCACAGTGTGGCCTGAGATGAGCTTTGTTCAGGATATGAACAGTTGTATGAATTTATTATACCCAATATGTCTGAGGTATGTTCCTTTCATTCATCATTGATCTTGCCATTTGTTGTATTGATCTATTCTACCTCTCAACAAATCCATTTTGTTGTGGAGTCCTTGGAATTGTGTACTCTCTTTTAATCCCATGTTAATCACAAAACTCTTTGATGTTCCATGAACTAAAATCTCCTCCTCTATCAGACCTTACTACCTTTAATCTTTTTCCTGTTTGATTCTCAATCAAAGCCTTAAACACTTTGAATTTTTCAAATGTTTCATATTTTTCCTTCAAAAAGGAAACCCATGTTAGTCTAAAGTAATCATCAATAATCAACATAAAATAATTTTCTTTTCCTATACCTTCTTTCCTTGATGGTCCACATAAATCCATATGTACTAACTGGAGAGGTTTTTCTGTTGAAGGAAAGTTTTTAGATTTGAACTGAGTGCGAGTAAGCTTTCCTATCTGACAGGATTTACAAACAGATTCGTATGGCTTTGATATCTTTGAAAGATCTTTTACTGCCCCATTGCTTCTGATCTTGATTATATGATCAAAATTTAGGTGTCCAAGTCTTCTATGCCACAACCAACTTTCATCATACTTTCTTAAGTGGCATTCTTCTTTTTCTTCTTTTAACACATAGACATTGTTTTATGTTCTTATCCCTTTTGCAACTAGCTATCCTGAATTCATAGATTTTATTCTATAGTCTTTAGAGGTAAAAACGACTTCACATCCTTGATCACAGACTTGACTGACACTAAGCAGATTATGTTTTAGGCCTTCTACAAACAACACATCTTGAGCTTTCCCTTTTCCATTACTCAAACTTACCATTCCTTTACCTTTTATTTTTCCTGGTGCATCATTTCCAAAAGTTACATTCCTTGAATTGCTTTCACTTAGAGTTAGAAACTTACTTTTGTCACCAGTCATATGTTTGGAACATCCACTGTCAATATACCAGAGATTATTTTGTCTTTGGGCTGATAACACTAGTCCATACTTGTCATCTACTTTATTCTTCCAAACCTTGACATTTTTAGTAGTGGGGATCAAATCTATTTTGTAATTCCTTAAGCGACATTTTGTAGCTTTATGTCCATAATTATGGAAGTTGTAACATTCTGGTTCAGTGAATAACAGATCATAACGATTGTTATGCTCATAACTGTTGTTGTGTTTCACCTATTTCCTACTCCCAGTCATCACATGATTTATAGTATGTGATTTTTTGTTTCTTGGTTGTCTCGATCTTTATAGTGGAAGATAATTATTCCTTGAAAAACTTGATTTGTCATATCTAAATCTTGAAGAACAATTTATAGATTTATAACAAAAATTAGAGTATAAAAAACAATAACCATAGGAAAAACCTTTATACCTTGAAAAGGTCTGTTTTCTTTGAGGAGGTCGATTTCTTTCATGCCGATAATCTCTCTGATCTACAGATTCAGTTTTGGTACTTTTTCTTTCATTCCTTCTTGGTGGATGATTTTATTTCTCTCTTTCTACAGAGTGACTATTGTCAATGTTTGAGGATTTGACAAACTTGATAGGTTCTGTATTACTTGGATGATCACTACTTGATCTTTCTTGATACCCCAATCCATATTTCAACTTTGGGTTTCTTTGCTAATTTAGAATGGAGGTTAATCCTTCTGAGGCTTTAATACTTGGAAAATTTTGATGATACAATCCCATAAACTTCTCCATTTCTTTTCTGGTTTTTACTATCTCTTCTTCTAAGGCTTCACACCTCGCTTTCTTCTCTAACAATTGTTGTTTCAGTATGTCTTCTATTTTATTTTCCTCTTCTAATTCCACTTTTAGCAGGGCAAAGTCTTCATCAGGCTATTTACTATCTTTCTTGAACTGTATAACCAATTGTTTTTTCTTTTTGTTCATAATTCTGAGTCTGTCAATCTCTTCTAGTGCACTGATTAGTTCTCCTTCCATAACAACCATAGCCTCTTCATCATTATCATCACTTCCTATGATTTTATTATCATAATCCTCTTTGTCCATAAGCATGAATTAATTTACCTTATCTTCACAAGAAGAGTCACTATCGGTGTATTATGAGGAATTGTCATTGTTTGCACACAAACTTTTCTTCTTACTATATTTATTTAATTTGTACTTCTTTTCATCATCAGAGTTTTAGTCCTTTTTCTGATGGGGACACTTAGATGAAAAGTGACCTTTCTTACCACAGTTAAAGCATTTGAAGGGCAACTTGCCTTGATATTTTCTTGATCCTTTCTTTAACCTTCTCACAAATTTTTCCTCAATATCATCTAATTCTGAATTAGTATTATTGTGTGCTTTAAATGATGTTTCTCTAGTAATGGATTTATCTTTTCTAATTCTCATTTCATATGAAATTAAAGTTCCTAGAAGTTGATCAATGGATAGCGTTTTAAGATCATTTAGTTATTATATTGCAGAGACTTTTGGATTAAATTTATCAAGCAAAGATCTTAAAATATTCTGAACTAAGAGTGATTCTTCAAACTTCTCACCAAGACCCTTCATGGCATTCACAAGTTCTTCAACTCTTAACAAATACTTGCTAACTGTTTCATCTTCATTCATCTTTAGTTTTTCAAACTTCAACCTAAATGTTTGAAGTTTGGGATCTTTTACTTTCTCATTTACTTCATAGCTACTAATAAGTTTATCCCACATTTCTTTGGCAGTTTGAAGATGCATCACCTTTACAAACTCAGCTTCTGCAAGTCCATTCAAGATAGAATTCATTCCCTTAGCATTAAAAATAAATTCTAACTTATCATCCTTGGAAGCTATCACAACAGGATTTATGTATCCAGTCTCTACTACATCCCAAACATCGACACCTAAGGCCATTAGGTATGTTCTCATTCTAACCTTCCAAAAGGAAAAATTTGTCCCATCAAACAAAGGAGGATTACTGGTTGAAGTCCCTTCATGAATTATCATGTTTAAGCTTATATATCTATCTTTAAATAAAAGGAACCCACTCTGATACCAATTGTTGAAATTACTAAGATAACTGAGAGGGGGGGTGAATCAGTTGTTACTGTGCTTAAACAATTTTAATTCAATTAAATCATTTTTAATCTTTCTCCAAGTGACCATCAATATTATACTACATATGGAAAACATAAATAATGAGCATCACTCACACATAAGATATACACAGAGACATATTTTCATGAGGAAACCCATAAAGGGAGAAAACCTTTTCTTATTCAAAATGATAGGTAGTCTTTTAAGTTCTTTACATCATCTATAATTGAGAACCAACTCAATGTGAGGCTACTACCTATGTTTTACAATCTCCAACTTGTTTTAGAGCACCAACTCTCTAGTTTCTCTAGCACCCACTACAAGAAAGAAACAACTCCCTAAGTGTTCTAGAACCAACTGGATGGAAGCACCAACTTCTAGTCACACAGACACCAACCTGTATAATAGAGAACAACTTTTCTTCCTTGCACCACCCTGCCACCCTGGTTTTTCTGGCTGCAACCAGATGGAGGCTACAACTCCCTATGTTCAAGCACACACTTGAACCTCTGAGGAAAATAGTCCTCCCTAGAACCACCATACCACCCTGATTATAAATAAATGATTGAATAACCAACAACACAGATAAATTGATTCTTACCACTTCTTCTCTGTTCTATAAATTTGGTCTGCTTCTGACTGTTCTGCAATTCCTCTCTTCCTCTATCTATTCTGCAATTCTTCTCTGCTTCAAGTTTTTCTACATTTCTTCTCTTGCTTCTATCTATTCCTCATCTATTCCTCATCTCTGATTTTTATCTCACACTACGCATACTGTCGGTCTCACACTGCGCATACTGTAATTTTCCCTTTCTTACAGTTCAACTCATTTTTCATTCAGAACGACCGACATTGCACAGTCGTTTCATATCTTCTTTTATTCACACATTCCTCAGTAACTGAATCACCAACCAATCAAGAATCATGAATGAGTTTTGATAAATAAATCATAACTGATCAATTAATTGTGAGCTGAAATAGTATCCCTTCGATCAGATTCGAATTCACCTGCACCATTGGATTATAAGAAACAAAATGTCTTTCACATTTCATATTTTGGCAATTCGCAATTTCTCATGTCGCGAATTCCTGTTTTGAAGCATCTCGAATATCCAAGTCATGATCCCCGAAATGGATCCAGATCAACGATCCACAAAACTTCAAAATCTGATCCCTTCTTTTCCTAATCGAATGGCTGACGGGATTTCGGTATTTTTTCCTTCGAGTCTTCGAGACTCACAATAGTCCCTTCTGACATTTCATGATTTTTCATGTCACTAATTCATGAAACTCCATATTTCAATCCTCCAAAACTCTATGTCGCAATTTTGCATTTTGGCATTTCACGATTTCGGTAATTGTTGTGACGAAATATCTTGACACTCCATGTCACAATCCTCGAAACTCTGAAACTCCATGTCACGATCCCTGAAAATCCATGTCATAATTTCGCATTTTTTCATTTCATCATTTCGACATTCCTGTGATGAAGTGTTTTGACACTCCAACTCCCAGTATCTGGAACTCCGAAATGGAGTTATTTCCCGGTCTGCGAAACTCTTCGTTGATGTGCCTGTTTTGGGATTTTGGCATTTCGCATTTCGTGACTTTGGGACTCCTATGATGAAGAGTCTCGACTCTTGACTCCTCCAACTCTCGGTATCTAGAACTCTAAAATGGAGTTATTTCTTGATCGGTGAAACTCTTTGTTGATGTGCCTGTTTCGAGATTTTGACGTTTCACATTTCGTCACTTCAGGACTCTTGTGATGAAGAGTATTGACTCTTGACTCCTCCAAATCTCGATATCCAAAACTCCAATTTCCCAGTCTGCAAAACTCCGAAATGGAGTCTTTCATATGCTCTGATCTATTGCATTTCAGGATTTTCTTCCATGAGTTGTTTCCTTGACTCCTAGAGTTCATGGTTCTGATCTTGCCATGCGATCATCATTGCACTGCTGCTCTTGCCACTTTCTCTTGTTCATCATCACGACTCCTAGAGTTTATGGTTCTGATCTTTCCATGAGATCATCGTTGCATTGTTGATCTTTCCACTTTCTCTTGTTCATCATCATCAGGCTGAGCTTGCCATCAATGAAAAACAAATACTTTGCCTTCTGTCTACCCGTAGTAAATATGCCAACAGGAATTACAGTCAGGAATACAAAGTCAGAGGGATGGGTGTCCATTTGAGCATTGACGGAACAAACTCAAATGGACATGGAGAAGAAAGGGATGAAAACATGAATATGGAAAATACCATTAAAAATTTACAAAAGGATGTTCAAAGACATAGAGCTGATAATGAAAGGCTTATGAGAGCCAAGGAGCAGCAGGATGACTTCAACATGAACTTATTGGAGAGATTTAACAGAATAGAAAATAAATTGGATAAGGAGAGTGGCTCAAGCGATTCAAGAGATCATAGGTCTCATGAAGAGAAAAGAAAAACAAGAAATGTTAGCAGGCATCACCACCACTCCCCGAGGAATTCCAATAAGAGATCAGATAGCAGCTCAAGTCCATACCTTGTCAGAAAGCACAACAGGTGTGGGGTTGATGAGATATGAGGATAAATGAACAAAATCAAACCTCCTACATTAGATGATGAGCACAAGAAGGATGAAGATGCATAAACATGGTTGTTGGGCATGAGAAAGTATTTCCAATTGCATAAATATTCTTCTCATGCAGATGGTAGAATTATCATCTATCAACTCAATGGAAAGGCATCCATGTGGTGGGATCAACTTGTGCAAGTGAAACACATTAAAGAGAAAAGTGTTACATGGAGGGAATTCAAGAGGTATTTTGAGAAGAAATACTTGACTAAGAGATACTATGACAAGAAAATGAAATTTTTCTTTGAACTCAAGCTTGGGAGTATGACCATTGATGAATATGAGAAGGTTTTTAGAAATGTTGAACTATGTCTCTTTCATCAAGGATGAGACAATGAATATTCAAAGGTATTTGAGTGGATTTCCATCAATTATAAGTGAAAAAATAAAGTATGATGATCCCAATACATTGGAGGATACCACAAGGCGAGCTAAATGCCTATATGATAAAAAACAATCAAGGTCAACATTCCAAAAAGCTTGGGAAGACAAAAATAAATTCAAGATGGATCAGAGGAAGAAGGGATATAAGCCACCATTCTTCAAACACAATCCTCAGGGACAACAAAATCCTAAGGAACCCAGAATGATTGACACAGGGAGTCAAAGGACAAGGAAACCACCTATTCAATGTTGGGGTTATAAAGGGGATCACATGTTTAGAGATTGTCCTCATAGAGGTGAAAAAGGGAGGATTGTTCACAATGTACAACAAGATAAAATAGTGGAGTACATGGGTAGAAAGGTACCTAGGATCTATGCAGCCCTGGACAACAAGAAATTAGAGAATCAATCACATACGATTGAAGTGGAAGGTATGATCAACAACTAAAACATTGTTATTTTAATTGATTTAGGAGATAGTCATAGTTATATAGATCCTAAGATGGTGGAAATTTTGCATTTTCCAAGAAGCAAGCATGGGAAATATTGGTTGGTGAAGCTGGCTACAAGAGCCAACAGAAAATTTAATGAGATGGTTAAGTCATGCCTTATGGACATGAATGGACTAAACACCAAGGGAAATTTGAACATCTTGCCCTTAGGTTCGTATGACTGTCTAAATGGGATGGATTGGTTGGACCAATATCATGCTCTCCTAGAATGCCATAATAAAGAATTTACTTGCTTGGATGAGAAAGGGAAACTAAGGAAAGTGTAGGGAATTACCAGGGCAGTATCCATCAGAGATATTTCAACATTGTAGCTGAAGAAATGTTACAGAAAAGGATGTCAAATATTTGCAACTCATATGGAGGAGACACCTAAAGATAAGGTGCCAAATTTGGAAGATTATGCAGTCCTGGAAGATTTAGAAGATGTGTTCAAGGAGGTACCAGGACTACCCCCAAGGAGGGACATTGATTTCTCTATAAATATAATGCCTAGAGAAACTCCAATGTGAAAGAATCCTTACAGAATGAGTACACCAGAGCTGAAGGAGTTGCAAATGCAACTTGAAGAGATTTTGAAGAAGGGGTATATAGGCCCAAGTGTTTCACCTTGGGGTGCCCCAGTCTTGTTTTTGAAGAAGCAAGATAGAACATTAAGACTGTGCATTGATTTCAGACAGTTGAATAAAGTGATTTTTAAGAACAAATATCCTCTGCCAATGATTGATGATCTTTTTGATCAATTGAAGGATGCAAAGATATTTTCAAAGATAGATCTCAAGTCAGGATACCATCAGGTGAGGATTAAAGAGGATGATATCAGCAATACCACTTTCAGAACAAGGTATGGTCATTATGAGTTCAAAGTGGTTCCATTTGGGTTGTCAAATGCACCAGTTGTTTTCATGTGCTTAATGAATGGTGTTTTCCGATAATATTTAGACAAGTTTCTCATTGTCTTTTTGGATGACATTCTCATATATTCCAAGTCAGAGGAAGAGAATGAACATCATTTGAGGATGGTTTTGAAATTATTAAGGGAGCATCAATTGTATGCCAAATTGAGCAAGTGCTCATTTCATCAGAAAACAATTCACTATTTGGGTCATATCATTTCAAAGGATGGGATAGCAGTAGATCCTGAGAAGATAGAAGCCATTAGAGAATGGTCAGTGCCAAAGAATGTGACAGAGGTGAGATCATTCATGGGCCTTACAAGATACTACATGATATTTATCGAAGGATTTTCGAAGATTTCACACCCAATCACTTCCTTACAAAGAAAGGGTGTGAAGTTTCAGTGGACATTGGATTGTGAAAAGAGTTTCCAACACTTGAAATAGTTACTACCAAGTGCTCCAATACTAAGGATTGCAGAACCAAATGGAGACTTCATTGTATGCACAGATGCATGTAACGAAGGACTTGGTGGAATCCTCAGTCAAAATGGGTTTGTTATATGTTATGAATCAAGGAAGTTGAAGGAATGTGGAAGAAACTATGACATTCATGATTTGGAGTTGGAAGCCATAGTACATGCCTTGAGGAAATGGAGACACTACCTCATGGGGAAAAGGTTTGAGATGAGGATAGACCACAATGATCTAAAATATTTGTTTGATCAACCAACTTTAAATGCTAGGCAAAGCAGATGGTTAGAATTTCTAAGCGAATATGACTTTGATATAAAGCATATCAAGGGGAAAGAGAACAAAGTGGTTGATGCACTTAGTAGAAGAGTGCATGAAATGCATGATACATCCATTAGAATGTATCAATCAGATTTGAAACACATAATTATAGAGATTTCCAAATCAGATTTGCAATACAAGGATTTAGTGGCAAAGCTACAACAAGGTAATTTGCAGCATAAAATTGAAGAATACAAGCTAGATAAGGATGAAATTCTCATGTACAGAGGCAAAGTTTATGTATCAAATTCCCCTAAGTTGAAATATCTAATATTGAGAGAAATGAATAATGTGCCTTATGTTGGGCACCCAGGATATCAAAATACTATTGCAGTTGTCAAGAGCCAATATTATTGGCTAGGCATGAATAAAGAGGTTGATGATTTTATTGCCAGATGTTTGGAATGTCAAAAAGTAAAGGTTGAGCATAGAAACCCAGCTAGTTTGCTACATTCATTACCCATTCTTGAGTGGAAATGGGAATTTGTAAGCATGGATTTCATTACCAAACTGCCCATAACAAATGAGCAACATAATTTTATCATGGTAGTGGTGGATAAGCTTACTAATGCTACCCATTTTATTCCAATTAAGCTCACTCACAAGGCAACGAACATTGTTGATGTTTATATGAAGGAAATTGCTAGATTACATGGCATACCCAAGACAATTGTGTCTGACAGAGATCCAAAATTTACCTCAAAATTTTGGAAGGGATTATTTAATGGATTTGGAACAAATTTGAATTTCAGTACAACTTATCATCCAGAAACAGATGCACAAATAGAGAGGGTGGATCAAGTGGTTGAGGATATGTTGAGGATGTATGTGATGGATAAACCATCAAAATGGGAAGAATACCTACACTTGGTAGAGTTTGCTTATAAAAATGGGTGCTAAGCATCTCTAAATATGGTCCCATTTGAGGCACTTTATGGCTGAAAGTGCAACACACCGGTAAGTTGGGATAATCCAGCAGATAGAGTAATGGTTGGGCCAGAATTTCTTAGGGAAATGGAAGAGAAAATGTTGAAAATAAAACAAAATTGAAAGGCTTCCCAAGACAGGAAGAAAATCTATGTTGATAAGGGAAGAATTCACATGGAATTTAAAGTGGGTGACCATGTATTCTTGAAAGTGAAAGCCAACAGAAGTTCCTTGAAGTTGGGAAGTTGTTCAAAGTTGGCAACTCGCTATTGTGGGTCATTTGAAAGCCTAGAGAGGATTGTTTGAGTAGCTTATATGATTGCATTGCCTGCATCTATGAATGTCCATAATGTATTCCATGTATCATTACTAAATAAATATATACCTCATGCTAATCATGTTATGGATTGGAATGCAATTCAGGTGGAGCAAGAAGGTTCTTTTCAAGTGCATCCGGTGCACATTCTGGACTGGAAAATCAAACAACTTCATAATAGAGCCATAGGGCTTGTAAAGGTCCAATGGACCTGGTATGGTCTTGGGGACGCTACTTGGGAGCATGAGGATGCAATGCAGGCATAATACCTTCATCTTTTTGAGGATTTTTTAAATTGAGTTGTACATGGGTACATGATGCACTAAGGATAGTGCATAAATAAGGGGAGGGAATTGTAATATCCCTAAGGCCGAACCCAATTGTAAATGTAAATACAAATGTACTTAACATGGTGAGTTGTTTTGATATCACTTTCATATGCACATTTCATGGCATAGTGCACGCAGGTACTGCACAGTAAAATGAGGATGTGTGCACATTCCAAGATACTACACACAACATCTTAAGTGCATGCGATGTTGAGGCCAGGGAGCCTTTATGTATATGATATGTTTTATAGGCTAGTGATACAGTTATTATAATATAGGATGATTATGTTTTGATTATGATGGAGAGCCTAGATGTTAAAGGCCAGTGTGCCTGTTTTTGTACATGTCTCATATTTAATATAAAATACATCATTGGGCACAGAATGACCACAATAAAAAGATGGGGGACTAAACTCCACTAGTTAGGGAAAGGGAGGGCTAAGTTAAGGAAAGGGGATAACCTAGAGAGCTTGAGCCAAAAAGGAATATTATATTAATACTTCTTAAATCATAAAGTATGGATAATTATGTTATCCTAAGTTTGAAAGTTGGGGCCAAGTGGGCCAAAGTAGCTCCCAACATGACAAGTGTCAAGTTGGGCACATGCATACATATTGTGGGGACTTAGTTCATTTGCAAATCTTGGCCATTCTGCATGCATCCACTCAATAATTTATGAGTATTCACACACCCATTGAGATGATTTTCGTACCATCATCACTATATCTGAACCTATGTTGATAGCCATATTTGTGTTGGCCTAGATGGTTAGCTTGGGAACTGGACTGAAGAAGCAAGTTGTCAGGCCCATGGGATATTGAAGAGGCGGGTCGTTAGGCTCATGAGCAATTCTTTGGGTGAGAAAATTGTTGGGGATTAATTTCCTGAAGGTCTTGAACTACAGTTGTAGGCCTCTGAGACTTCTTGTCTGGCCTATTGCTAAATCCCTGGAAGGGAAGTGGGGAAGTCGAGGGACTGTTGAGCAGAGAAGGGGTACACTTCCTTGGTTGGGACAGACATGTGGGGAATGAGGGATTGTAGGCTGTTAGTTGAGTGAGCACCTGAGATGGAGTCTTTCCTGTTGTCCATGAGCCTTTAGCCTGGTTAGGAATCCCTTTGCTCGGGTGCAGTTTAGTCCCAGATCACGGGTGACTCATTGTTGAAAGTGATGAACAGTGTGGTCTAAGGCTAGGAGGTTCATGGATCGTTTGCATGTAGTTGGTGACATTATTACCAAGATAAGTTCCATTGTGTGATAAATTTACATGTTGCATTGTTATTTACGTGTGTATTTTTGTGGGTTTCTCCTATGCATGTTATCACTATCTCTATGTTTATGTGTATTTCCCGTATATGTTGCATGTCTATTTTTATTGTTATTTCAGTATGAATTAATGCATTTACGTAAAGTGTTTGTATGTTTACGTTCTATACATAATGGTTCCGCAAGAGTTTTGTGTGTGGATACATTTTAATTGCATGCAGATAGAAAATTGTATCTGGCATAGCTCAGCATGATGCTGGGTTTTCTACAGTATGTTTCGTAGTCAGAGAACAGAAGTGTTATCTGGCGTAGCGTGGCCCGAACATGGCTGGTCAGGGACGTTACAAATTGGTATCAGAGAATGAAAGAATGTTCTGGAGTTGCATTTCCCGGCCTGTGTGTGGTTGGGGATGTTACAATGGTCACCATACGTTCTTTATATATAGAAAACTAATCATTGTAATAACATATTCATTCATATACAATTTCATCTCTCATGAAAATTCAACATGGTATCAAAGAGGGACTAGGATTGACTCCCTCACAAGAGGGCCGAGGAAAATGAGAGTAGAGTAAAATTTTAGGAGTGTTAATATTATGGGTTTTTTGAAATCTCTATGTACAACATATTTACTTTTTAATCCTACCTAAATTATAGAAAGAATTCCATAAATTATGGTGGACAATAATTTCTAGTAAAAATGTCTAATTACCTAAATATGAGGAATGTACTACATATTTACTTCTACCTATATTCATGCAAAGAATAACATGAATTATGGAGGAACAATTTAATAAATTCAAATAATATGTGGATGGATTATAACCAAATTATTCTTTTGGTAGTTACGGGAGGTAGTCTCCAACTATTTATAGGAAAGAAAATTAAATTTAAATTTAAATTTAATTTTCAAAGAGACATTTCTTTTTGGATCAATTTAGTATTACTATGAAAAGAAACAACAATAGACACATATATTTTTCTCTCTCACACATGGGAAGTGATCTAAGGAAGAGACCAAAGTTTCTAAGTAGTTGATTTTTTCTGAGTGTAATTACTTAGTGATGCTCTAGAGTTTACTAAAGTAATATCGTTGGAATTAATTGCCACTTGCGGAAAATTGTTCTTGTCTAATTTAACACTAGAAAATCAACATGGTTAGCCATATGACATCGATTATATGATGGATGTGTGACATATCATTTCAAGGGTCACTACATATAGTTGCGCACAAGATAAATTGATCTCCTCTAGGAGATGATTTTTTTTGTTCTTTTTTCTTGTTATGAGCACGTCATAGGTAATAGCTATGAGAAGGATCCATAATGATAGTCGTAGGAAGAAACATGAAGCAATAATATCTGGATACAGATTTGTGCACATCCATGTAATGAAGAAGAAGAGGAGGTCAACACATGCATAGGTAGCATATGACTCTGAAGGATATTTAACCTCAGAGGGAGTGATGGCTTTAGATGTTATTGCATGGTAGTGGATGTCATGATGACCTATTTTAGTTGTTGGAGAGATACCTACCAGTCCTGGATGCATGTTGTGAAGTCACTATGGATTTTCTGTGATGTATATATTCATGTGTCCTACACTCAATGATCATGATCTCCTGTGGATGGTGATAGTGTTAGATTTTGTGTCCGATATAATACTTTCCTCATTAAGAGGGGGTGTTGATATTTCATGTAATTTTGGAAGTTATTCTTAAGTGTTAATGTTTCAACATCGGGCTGACATTCTCCCAGGATTAGTCATGGTAATTTGACCAATGGAGAATGGCCCTGGAATAGTCTTATAAGGACATAAGACTCAAATTATGTGGCTTGTTCCTTGTAGTTATAGAACACTTTGTTCCATACATGAAAACTGCAGGACACTCAGTGTGCATATTGAAGAAGGATTTATATGGATTAAAGCATGCACCCAAAGCATGGTATGGAAAGATCGACAATTTTCTGACAAGATTATGATTACTTTATGAAGATCTTAAGATAATGCATTACTTTATGAAGATATCGGGATCATGAGTTACTTTTTCAGTCTTGGGGTATTGCAGATGAAGGATGAGATATTTCTGAATCAAGGGAAGTATATAGTAGAAATCCTAAAGGTGTTTGGGATGTTGGATTGTAAGGCAATGGCTACACCTATGGTATCAAATCTGAAGTTGTTGCAAGATAAAACTGCAGATACTGTGGATGTTACTTTATACAAGGAGATGGTGCATTCCTTGATGAACTTTATGAAAAAAATAACGAATATATGTTTTTTTGTGAACAACCTAAGTCAATATATGGACAAAACTAGGTAGGTTCATTTGGTCACAAAAAAACATGTGATGAGGTACCTTAAGGGTACATTGGATTATAGTCTCAGATATGTGACATACCATGACTTCTGGTTATATGGATATTCAGATTCAGATTGAGATGAAAATATTCTTAATCAAAAGATTACTTCTGAAAATTGATTCATTCTAACCTCCAGTATGGTTTCATGGAACAACAAGAAGCCGTTGTGTGTAGCACTAAATATGACTGAGAAAGAGTATGTGGTATCATGTGCAACAAGTCCCAAAGTAGTGTTCCTTTATAAATTTATGAATATTGGACTGAATTTGAATTTTAGGTAAGACCTACAGGAAGAGGATGTTGAGACTTGTTCTGAAGGACAAGTGATGAATTTAGTAGGTTGAAGATCCAATTGATATTCAGTTCTTGAGAGAGAGCTAGACAGTCAGTTCCATAGGGATCTAGGTACTATAGTAAGGAGTAGGAGTCTCTGTCGGAGGGAAGAAGTAGTCATGTGTGGCACTCATTATGGTTGAAGATTAGTATGTGGCAGTATGTGCAGTAAGTCGTGAAGAAGTGTGGCTTCAGAAATTCTAGACTATTGGACTGAATTTGACTTCTAGATAAGACATACAAGAAGAGGATGATAAGACTTGTTCTGGAGGACAAGTGATGAATTCAACATATTGAAGATTGAGTTTATATTCAATGCTTGAGAGGGAGTTGGATGGTCAGTTCTAGAGGAAGATGGGTACTACAGTAAGGCATAAGAGTCTTTGTCGGATGTAGGAAGTAGTCACGTGTGGTTCTCAGTATGGATGAAGTTGAGTATTTGGAAGCATGTGTCGTAGTACTGTGGCTTCCAGAACTATTGTCTAGGTTATTTGGTCTCAGGATGGAGGTGACCTACGTTTGGTATGACAACCAGAGTTGCATGAATTCATTATAGTACCCTATGGTTTATGACAGGTTGAAGCATATAGATATCATATATCACTATATTAGGGATATGATCTAGAAGGGACCAGTGAGGCTCCAGTTTTGTGACTACAGAGGATCAATTTTCAAACATGTTTACCAAGCCATTGTCAAGGATGAAGTTTGAGTAATTTAGTGACAAGCTTGGAGTGGTCCCTCTTTAGAGGGAGTTTTCTCATCCAACATGTAAAAGGGATAGCATTGAGACATGTTGAACTCATCCATCATGAAAAAGGGATGGCACTAAGACAGATGAAACTCATCTAGCATGAAAAAGGGATGGCACTAAGACAGATGAAACTCATCTAGCATGAAAAAGGGTTGACACTAGTGTTCTCGTCAAACATGAAAAAGGGATAGCACTGAGATAGGTGGAACTCATCGAACATGAAAAAAGGGTTGGCAATTAGACATGTGGAACTCATCCATAATGAAAAATGGTTGGCACTGTAACATACCCTGTCACCCAAAGGCTGTGGTATGCTACCTTCAAGCCCTCCCTTGGACTTCTTTCTCTTACTGATACCATTTTAGATTAACAAGGATGCATAAAAGAAAATATATAATGACATGTAGAGTAATAAACATCAAGCATTCATATTCTAAAGATTAAATTAAACGATAAATACATATGCAATAGAATACATTCATATACAGGTAAATAATACCATAACATAGAGAACTTATATTTATAAACGAACACACCAACTGGCTGCAAAACATGGACATTCCACCCAATCACAGACACTACTATTCCAAATCTCAGCAAAAGTGTCACCCCCAAGCCAGGGCTGTGAATTCACAAGGATAGTTCTAGAGTGTTACTTGGATTCCAAAACTAGTCAACACTCATGCTCTCATAGGTTTTCCCAACATTTGAAACAATACAAGTACCGAGCTCTCTTCTACCCAGCTTCTGCCACTGAAGATAATTCCCCCCACCCTTCTCTCCCACATAGTACCTGTTACAGGTGAATCCTCCTATAGATAAGAGGATTCCCTCTTGGTCTCTAGACCCCTAAGACCAAGATAGAAAGGGTTCTATCATTCATCACTAACATCCTTTTAAATATATTTAAGCTAATATATGAAGAGGAAGAAGAAAAGTGTACCTTTTTTAATGGCTTTCTTCCTTGCAAATTCCAAGTTGAGCTTCAATCCTAAGCTCCTCGATAGGTCCCGTAGAACAAACAAAGATACAACAAGCTTCCTATTCTACTGAGATTGGCTAAAATATAGATTTATCTACTAGAGACAAGTTCATGTGGAACAAACATGAACTTGAAAGAAACTGGCCAAGCGTATACGTATATTAATGACGACAAATGAAGAATACTTAAAATCCTTTGATGAAGGTGAAGGAACTTCTTCCAACCCTCCTTGTCCAACCCATTTGCTCAAGTAATCTACACTGATTATTCTTCAATGACATCTCACATATGGGATCATAAGTTTGGTGTAATTCTCAATCTCCATATATGTTATGTCCTTCCTTATGAGATCATAAGTTAGGCTCTTCTCTATTTATCTCTATATTAATACCACTAATGAGATCATAAGTTTTGTATCTCCAATATCCATATATTCAATACCACTTATGAGATCATAAGTTTGGTATCTCTATCTCTCTATATGTACCTTTCACCATGAGAAGGCCTCCTTATATAATCTTGGAGAGGCCCAACCACTTGAGAGATCCTTTGGATAAGTTGAGGATTATTATCCTTTGGTTTTGGATGTTCCCTAATATCATGCCTTGACCTACAATTCAAATCCAACCACCTTCGGAGATTGAGGGGATTCTTACCTCATTTATCTCAACAAACCAAATTTCGCTCAGGAAGGGTAGCGCTCCCCAAAAAGGGTGCACAGAGCATTTCATCACTCCCCTAAATAAGGCGAGGGAGCGTCGGCACTTCCTAATAGTGAGAATGGGAGTGATTCCTTCAAAAAATCATTTTTGAGTGGTTTTCTTCATGGCAAAGCCTTTGTACTCCTCATCAGTTGATTTATCCTTCTTAAACCAGTCTTTGAGGTGTCTTAACTATCCTTATTAGGTCGTTAGAGGCACAACATAGGCAAGATGGCAGTATGATGTTTCCGAAACTTGTGGTCAATATGCGACACTTGCGAACAAGATGCGACGCTTACAAAACTTGTGACACTATTGAAGTGAGTAATTTTGATGTGTAATAGATTTCCCCCCAAAGTGTGATGTCATAAGACAATGATGATTGAAGTACTTTGTATACTTTTTTGAGCAAGGGTATAGACTTAGAGAGGCTAGAAAAAGATGCACACAACCATCAAACAAATATTATGACATGTTTCAAACCCAAGGTAGACATACCTATGCTTGAGTGATAAAGACTTTCAAGGTATGGCCACCATAAAATACACTATGGATCCATAATTATATTGACAAAAAGGTATAGCCACTGAAGATACAATGTGGATATATACTCCTATGACCTAAATTGATCATAGACATGAAGAATACACAGTGTATCTACGAGAAGACAAGAAATAGCCATGACCAATACAAAGTAGATATATGTTACAGTATATGTGTCAACGTTCAAAGAAACTCTGTCGCAACCTGGGAAAAGTACATACAAGAGTGATGAATCAACCCAGGGTCTTATTATTGATCCTAATGTAGTATGAATCTAACCATGTGAATAAATTTCCTGATGTCAAACATGGCAGAAACCACTTGATTACTAGTCAATGAGGTAAACTGTTAACAAGTGTGAGGGAGATCACCATTGATGTCAATGATTCCCAAGGTACTCTAGTACATTCCAATGAATGTGAATGGATGAGCTGAAGTAGAACATCCATGGAATCATATGATCAAAGGTCAATGATGTAAACCTATTGTTGGATGTGAGGAGGCTTGCCATTGAGGCATGCAGGTCCAAAGTACTAACCATTTTCTAGGTCTATCTCCTAGATAATGTGTTGAAGTTGATAGGAATAGACTTGTCGAAGGAGGGCCTTGATGTATCCCCCATCAATGAAGTGAAACATACATAGATATGTAATTGGTGGATCAAATGAACATGGAATGACATGGGTGTTGGAATAGGATATTTATGATGGCTAACTCTCGAAGTAGATACTTCCCCTAAAAACTGAGGCATAACAACAGAAACTTGACATGGACCAAAACCTGGTAATGAAATGGATACTGTGACTTTATGTTGGGTGACCTAAAGGAGTAAGGAAACTCAAAGGATTGGTTCAGTGCAGAGGTTCAACATATTGAAATGCATGCAAATATAAAATGTTGTGTTCAAGGGCGACTGTAAGGTTACTAGTAAAGTTCTCAAAAACTGCTTGGCTTGCTTCTTTCAATTTTTCCTCCATCTAGATAGATGATTACCTCTTTTTGGTTTAACGATCTCGAGGAGGGTAAAACATTCTAGATATAACTCACCTTCGGTAATTCCCTCTTCCTTTGTTTAATGAACTGGAAGAAGTAAGGGTTCATTATGTATGGGGCCTTCAATTTATGATTGTTTAATGAGTCCAGAGAAGGTAAACTCAGTTGTTTTTCATATTTAGAGAGTCTGGAAATGACTTAAAGATGACTCCAAGGTGGTCATTTTTCATAATATTAGTCTTGCGAGGCCAAAAAAGAGTTAAATTATCACTCGAAATATGCCCTTTCAAACCTTTTAACGAGTGGGAAAGGAAGCAAGATCACTGGACAATATTTTCATGTTTAGAGAGTCTGAAAAGATTTTAAAGAAGACTCCAAAGGGTTTCTTTTTTATTTATCCATGCATGTCCAAAAAAGAGATAAAATTTTACCCAATTACATTCTCATGTTTTTCCGAGAACGAGAAAGAACAAATTCTAAGCTTGGTATGCCCCCAGATTGGAAAGCTAGTGGCTTAACTCTAGAATGATCATCAAAGGCTGGAGACATGCCCCCCAAGCTTCAATTCATTCACCGACTGTGAGGTTGTCACCAATTTTTTTACTGGATGGAGAAAAAGGATACAGGTGGATGAAATGAAGGTTCAAATATGAGACCTAATGAAATACTTGACTCAACATCTACGAGATATAGCGAAAGACTCGACCTAACAGGAGAGGTGACTGTTTCATTTTTTAAGGAGCTTGACACATGAAAAAAACTATGCTTAGGGATCTGGGCTCATTTTTCAATCCATTGATTTATGTTTCATTTTTTAACAAGCTTGCTACAGAGAGGAAAAGCTATGCTCATGACCTTTTCTTCATTTTTTAACGAGATTTCTACAGAGAAGAGATACTATGCTCGTGGCTTCTATTTCATTTTTAACTAGCTTTCCACAGAGAAGAGAAAATATTCTCATGCACTCTTCTTGATCATGGATTCCAAGAGGATAATTCTCTAGAAGGACACCATGTGAAGGGACAAAACTCATTCATGGATTCCAAGATATTGTCACCAGATGGAAGAAGAATGATCTAGAAGGAAAGCATGCCAAGGGTTGTGACAGGGGTAAGGAGACCAAGCTCCAATAGCCCTACCGAAGATATCACCATGTCAACTACCAGATCCAGACCATCATAAGTTGAAGTCATGGGAGACAACACCACATAATTGACCTGTGGCAGGGGTGATAGTGACTGCTGATAAGAACCGTTTAGGGAGGTCATTGGGTTGATGGTCAAGTCAGGGCCAACAAATGAAAGTTGATCAATAGTCACGATTTTTTCATCATGCAGGAAATATATCACATGAAAAAGAGTGTATACAATAGATTTCATGGCATAGAAATAATCTCGCCCAAGGTGTAAATCGCAATCCAAGGGGTCTTGGACTAACATAACATCAATAAAGAAAGTTTTCCCTCCCAAAGTTACAAGAAACTGAGGAAGGATCCCTAAAGGGTGACTGGTTCTTCTGTTAAAATTGAACAGAGTATGGGTAACCGACATAAGCTTAGGATAACCCAAAGCTTTCAAAGCAATAGAAGACAAATTACTAATGGAAAAACCTTCATCTATCAGCATATGAGGAAGGTCCTGACCACAAAATTTTATCAAAATCTTGAAAGGAATGTGAAAGGGAAGACGAGGTCCAGTTAGCACACCCTAATAAAAAAGGATGGCCTCATTACTTGGAGGGGTTTTCGCAGGAGAAAGAGGAATGCCCCCCGGCATGGCAGATCATGTATGAACGAGAAAAATGTGGGCATAATCAGGTTTACTCTCTAGAGGGAGATTAAGATCAATCTATGATGGGATCATATCAACCACCTTGGCACTCTTCAAAGGAAGAGTGGGATTGACCGATGAAGTAACCAGAGCAACCAATTTGGCACTCTTCGGATGAAGGATGGGACTAACTGAGGAGGGGACTGGACTAGTCACTTTGAAACTCCTCAAAGGAGGAGTGGGATTGATCAATGATGGAGTTGGATCAACCACTGTGACACTCTTCGGATGAAGGGTGGGACTGACCGAGGAAGGAAATAGATCAGTCACTTGGGTTTCACTTTTAAAAGGAAAAGTGGGGCTGATCGATGATGGAACTAGATCAACTACTTTGGTGAGTGGTTCAACCGAGGATGAAACTAGATTGACCACCTKATCAACTGGACTAACCGAGGATGGAACCAAATTGACCATTCTATCAACTAACAATGGGTTGGTGGAAATCTTATGATAACCTTTTGGAAGTTGAATCATTTCCAAAAGAGAAGAAKATTCGTCCATGCGAGGACAGAGGTGAGAATAATGATCACCTTTGCATAACATGCAAGGAAACTTGACAGTTGTATTATTCTTACCAACCTAAATGTCACTAGTTGACAGGGTGTCACCAACATGTCTAGTAGGGGTCGATGACATCGAGGAACACACTTCTAAGACCTTGGGAATACCAGGGAAATTCATTATAAAGTGGTCACCCTTACAAATACTACAAGGGGATTTGGGTTTCATATTATTCATTTTAATCTTATCGACCTTATCAACACTCCCGGTAATATTAATAGTAGTTGGTTTCTTGGATCCAACATCTAATGTAGTTGGAGGTTTGGTCCCTTTCTGGTTCTTATTCTTCTCTTTCCATTTCTTCTTCTTCTTATCCATCTAGATACTCTCTTGAGAGATTCAAATAGGTGAAGAAGGATAAATGGAAGGAGACCTAATGGGCAAAGAAGGAGAAATGTCTACAAGAGGTTGATGTGTGGGTGGTGTGCCTACACCTGAAGCATCTACATTCAAGATCATCGTAGTGGAAAACAACCGTACCGGTAACCCAGTTGTGAGACCTGGAAGGCTCCAAGTAGTGATGTAAGGAGGACCAATGTTTCCATAAGAAGGAAAAACAAAGGGTTCCCCTGGAAAAGGGGTTCCATCATTGGTCATTCCGGGAACTGATGCCATAAAAATAAAAATCCAACCTAGATTCTGCTAGGGAGAACAAACAACACATGCTAAAAATCTAGTAAGAAAACAAGCAAACAAAACCTTGTCACAATGAGCACACTAGTTGGTGATGAAATCCAACATCGTAGGAACAAAGTAATAAGGGGATGAGATAGAATGGGTGGAAAAGTTACATTGATGACATGCTTAATGCACTTACACCCTCGTGCAAGCTCCCATAGATAATCATGGGTATACCCACCAAGGAGCCCGAGTGAGTCTAGCCAACATTAATTCCAAGTACCTTGAAGAATTTCCCCTCCACAGTCACCTTGTGTAAATACCCTAAAGATATGGGCCACTAAGATTACCAACTACAATAGTGATGCTTGGGGAAACAATTGACAGTCTGATCCACGCGTAAGGGCAGGGTATATAGCCCGAAAGCAATTTGAAAGGATTCCACTCATCATTGTGGGTATACCTTCAAGCGACCCCCATAATATGTGAAATATATACATGAATACCAACAAAGTAGGGTGAGTAACTCTATTATTTTCAATGCGACCTCAGGTTTGACCCTTGTGTGAGAAGGGCTTGCCAGGACAAATTGTAGCAATTGGATTTCATCGCTCCCTAACATAAGATCCTATGTTTGTTTGCATCTTTGGAAAGTTATCTTTCACACCTATTCCAAAACCCTACAAATAATCTAATGTAGGTTTGCTACCAGAAAAAGTAAAAATGCCTAATCAAGTTTTAGTTTAGCGCTTGATTTTTAAGGCTATTATCACTCAAGAGGAAAATGGTGTGGACAATATGGTGTTTTGACTAACTCGAAAGTTATGCAAAGAGATGAATATGAAATATTTCCATTTCGATGAAATCTATTCTATGAGAAGGAGAAAACATTCATCATTACAAATGCACAATATCCCAAAATGTCAAAAATCATTCAATTCCTCTACTTCAAATGCAAGCATTCAAGGAAGACAATAAAATGCAGAGAAGAATCCAAGAAAATATAGAGAGAAAGAGAAACCACGCAAAACTAATTGCTTAGGAAAATGACCTCAAAGATCAAAAGGAAAAGTACAAAAGACCTTTGAGTCTCCTTACAAAATATTTCACTCAGTCTGATAAATGAGAAGAAAACAACAAATTGACCCTAAACTGTCAAAGACAAAAAGTGACTTGAAGGTACGGAAGAAAAATATCAAAATTCCAAACAAAAGGTGATCAATTCTTAGAAACTAGGGTGTTGAAGGCCAAATCAAGAATGTACTGAGATGATAAGACCCTGAGCAAGTGCAAAAAGAAAAAAATGAACCTTAGAGGAAGAAAACCTAAAGGATTTTTCACATAAAAGGGGTATCTCTCTAGTGTAAGGGGTACTAGAGCATTCCAAATATCTATGTAAGCCTAGCAGGGAGTTCCAACACTTTGGTAGCAAGGGCAGGGGGCCACTAGCCTCTAAAAATTCAGAAACAATGCCCAGAAAGTCAAAGAATCAGGCAAACTCAATCAATCAATTTGAAAGTGATGAAATCAAGAGCTATTCAATCAGATATAAGAATCAAATATAGTATGGAGAAGTTCAAGAAGTGGGAAAAGGTTCAAAACAAGATCTAAGAATTGAAACAAAAATTAGAGCTCCTCCTCAGTCGAGTTGACAATTTTTGTTATAGGTGAATCCTCTTGCAGACAAACAGATTCCCTCTTGGTCTCTAGACCCTTAATACCAAGACAGAAAGGGTTATATCATTGGTCACTGACATCCTTTTAGATCTAATTAGGATAATATATGAAGAGGAAGAAAATAAGTGTACCTTTTTTAATAGCATTCATCCTTGCAAAGTCCAAGTTGAGCTTCAATGCTAAGCTCCTCGATAGGTCCTGTAGAAGAAACAAAGATACAACACACTTCCTATTCTACTGAGATTAGCTCAAATACATATTTATCTACTAAAGACAATTTCATGTGGAACAAACACGAACTTGAAAGAAACAGGCCAAGCATATATGTATATTAATGAGAACAAATGAAGAATACTTACAATCCTTTGATGAAGGTGCAACAACTTCTTTCATATCTCCTTTTCCATCCCCTTTGCTCAAATAATATACATTTATTATGCTCCAATGGCATCTCACTTATGGGATCATAAGTTTGGTGTAATTCTCAATCTCCATATATGTTATGTCCTTCCTTATGAGATCATAAGTTTTTTGCTTCTTTATTTCTTTCTATGTTAATACCACTCATGAGATCATAAGTTTGGTATATCCAATATCCATATTGTTAGAAAAACAGGACCGTGGAGAAATAAAATAAAACAAATGCGGACACAAAAACAAAAAAGACACACAATACAAGAGAGACACAAATTTACGTGGTTCACCCAGTGTGGGCTACGTCCACCAGAGAAATTGCCAGGTCCTTCCTTTATTATTATCTAGCAAATGAAGGGATACAACCTACAGCAAAAAACCCATTGTAAATTCATCTTCTTTCTCTCATAGTCTTTTCTCTCAGAATACAATATTCATCCTCGTACATAACCACAATACATTTCCATCATAAAAGAGGGTTGCCTTCTGGGGAAAAAACCCTAACATAATCTCTACCGTTAGATTTGTGACCTTATAATGAACGGTCCAGATTTACAATGAAATTACAATATACTTTTAAGAGGCAATTTTTTCTTCAGGGGCCCGCTTGCCCCCAGACCCCCCAGCCAGGGGGATGGACCCCCCGGACCCCGCAGAGGGGGTACCCCTCCTTTGCACTCCCCCACGTGGAAGAGTGTACATACTTCTGGGGTGTAAATACTTCATGGGGTATAAACACAGCTGAAAGCAAGGACCTCTGCATCAGGAAGATAATTAGGCTCCACAACCAACAATCTCCCACTTGGAGACTGATCTCAACAACTCCACTGCTGCTGTATATGCTGGACTTTGAACCTTCTTGGA
>JZKD02S0193396.1:100734-131306 GCA_000966675.3 Picea glauca | reverse complement strand
GTTTGTGTCTGATATCACATGAAATTATCATTTATTGATAGATCTGTTTTCAAGCTAATGTCAATAGAGTAGGAAGTGCTCGTATCTTTTTTTGTCCACAGACCTCAGCGAGGAGCAAAAGGATTGGAGTGAAACTCAGAGCGTGCAGGGACAAACGTCGATTAAAAGGTACTTCTGTTATCCTCCCTTCTCATGCATTAGTTTAGACAGATTCGAAAGGAAGTCAATGTCCACGTTAAGCATTTTTCTGTCTAGGGTTAAGGTCAAGCCTTAGAGGTGATCTACCTGTCCGCAGGGAGATTTTCCTACAACAATGCAGGCCTCAAGTCAAGATTGGATTATACCAATGACCTCTACAACCAACAATACCATGGCTACTCTTCAACATTTCATTTCCCTTTCCCCAACCAAAGACACTGATGAGGAAGGATGAATGAGTGATAGGTAAGAATGGAATGAATGAATGAGTGAATTGAGTGAACAAATGAACCAGTGAATGATCGAATGAGCGAATGAATGAACCCCCCAACTAGAATAAGGGCAGTTTTAAGTAATTCATGGGGAATCAAGAACCTCCTGGCCTCCCCCCCAAGAAGCTCACATAATTGATCCACTCCCTTAAACAAAAGGGTAATAAAAAATAAAAAATAAACATTTATCCCCTCAAGCCCCCTCTCTTGTGAAATCATATCCCCTATAACTTTAGTTCTTATCCGTCTATCACCCATTGATGTGTTTATTACTAATAATGATCAAAACATTACATTTCCTAGGCACACTGGCCTCTTTTAATTTTTTGGGCACTCTAGCCTCTTGACAATTGACAAAATAGATTATTTAATATGCAGCTCAAAACCTGGGGTGTTACATCCACTCCCCCTTATTTTGGCATTCTCCTTAGTGCATATACAAAATAGAGATCAAAATCTCAAAATTTATTGAAAACAATGTTGGTACTCTGCCTACATGGCATCTTCATGCTCCCAAGTCCATTTAACCTTTACCAGCTCTACAACTCAATTTGGGAACATTTTGGCCTTTCTATCCAAGACCCACACTGGTTGGACCTAAAAGTCTCCCTCTGTCTCTACCTAAATTAGATGTCAATCAATAACATGGTTATGATCATGTACATATTTCTTTAGCGAAGAGACATAAAATACATTATGCAAATTCATGGAAGCAGGCAATGCAAACATGTATGCAACCGGCCCTATTATGTCCAATATTTCAAATGGACCATAGAATATGGCTACTAGCTTTGTACAACTACCCAATTTCAAAGACCTTTTCTTGGGCTTCACTTTCAGAAGTACATGCTCCCCTACTTTAAATTCTCTAGTTGTCATGTTCTTATCTGCATAAAAGATTTGTCTATCCTGAGATGCCTTTAAATTTCACTTGATTTTAACCATTCAGTCTTCCATTTCCTTGAGAAATGCTAGCCCAAGTACCACTCTATTTGTTGGGTTGTCCCATCTCACTTGAGTATTTCATTTCCTACCATACAAGGCTTCAAATGGGCTCATTCTCAATGAATCTAGATACCTATTATTATATGAAAACTCAACCAAGTGTAAGTAATCTTCCCACTTAGATCGCTTATCCATCACATAGATTCTCAACATATCTTCAATCACTCGGTTGGCCCTCTTTGTTTTCCCATATGAATGTAGATGGTATGTTGTGCTAAATTTTATATTTGTACCAAATCCTTTAAACAATCCCCTCCATAATTTGGAGGTAAACTTTGTATATTTGTCCGAGACAATTGTCCTAGGTATCCCATGCAACCTAGCAATATCCCTCATCTAAACCTATGCAATATTAACCATTGTATGTCTTGTTTTTACAGGAACAAAATGAGCAAGATTTGTTAATTCTTCAACCACTACCATGATTGAATCATGTTGTCTTGCGGTCCTGGGTAATTTAGTTATGAAATCAATGGTTATCACTTCCCATTTCTTCTCTAGGATTGGTAATGGATGCAACAAAACCACTGGGTGCCTATGCTCAACCTCCACCTTCTGACATTCCATACATCAAGCGATGTAATCAACAACATCTTTTTTCATTCCCAACCAAAAGAATTGGATTCTTACTCTTGAAATTGTTTTCTAGTAACCAGGATGTCCAACAGAAGAAACATCATGCATTTCTTTCAATACCAAATTCCTCAGTTCTCTGAAACTAGGAACATAGATTATATTCTTATGCATAAGTAATTCATCTTCCTGTATCTCATACTCCTTTATTTTTTGTTGTACATCTCCTTGTTGTAAGATTTCCTTTATCTATAGGTAATCTTGATCTATAACAATATCATCTAAAATTCTTCTCTTCAAGTCTGATTGATGCATACTAACAAAAGTAGTATGCATGAGATGCACTCTTCTACTAAGTGCATCAGAAACTTTGTTCTCTTTTCCTTTGGTATTCTTGATATCGAGTTCATATTCACTTAAAAATTCCAGCCATCTTGTTTTCCTAGAACTCAAGGTTGGTTGTTCAAAAAGATACTTCAATCCAATGTGGTATGTCCTTAATTCAAATCTCTTCCCCGTGAGATAATGCCTCCACATATTCAAGGTGTGGACAATGGCAGCAAGATCCACTTTATGCATGGTATAGTTCCTCTCATGTTTGTTAATATTTCTGGACTCATGACCAATGACATTTCCATTTTGTGTGAGGAATCCCCAAAGTCCTTCCTTACATGCATCTATACATACAAAAAAACTTTCATTCGGGTCAACAATCCTGAACACAGGTGCATTATTAAATAATTCCTTCAATAGATTAAAATTCTCTTCACACTTATGTGTCCATTCAAATTTAGTTCCCTTCTTTTGCAAATAAGTGATGGGATGAACAATCTTAGAGAACCCTATTATCAACCTTTTGTGGTAACCATCTAATCCAATAAAAGATCTGGCTTCTAACACATTCCTGGGTGTTGGCCATCCTCTAATGACTTCAATATTCTCTAGATCTACTGTTATGCCTTGCTCTAAAATAATGTGTCACAAGTAATGGATCTGCTTTTGATAAAAAGAACACTTACTCAGCTTGGAATCCAAATAATGTTCTCTTAGCACTTGCAATACCAGTCTCAAGTGATGTTCATTTTCCTCTTCAAACTTGGAATAGACAAGTATGTCATCCAAGAATACTATGACAAACTTATCCAAATAATTTTTGAATATGCCATTCATTAAGAACATAAAGATAGTCGGTGCATTGGTCAATCCAAATGGCACCAATACAAATTCATAATACCCATACCTGGTTATAAAGGTTGTCTTATGAATGTCTTCCTCTTTGATCCTTACCTGATGGTATCCTGACCTCAGGTCAATCTTTGAAAATATATTTTCTCCTCTTAGCTCATCAAATAGGTCATCAATTCTAGGTAGAGGATACTTGTTCTTTATGGTATACTTATTCAGTTGTTGAAAGTCAATACGATGCCTTAAGGTTCCATCCCTTTTTTTGACAAAAAGTACTAGTTCTCCCCAAGGTGAAACACTTGGATGTATGTACCCTTTCTTGAAAAATTCCTCCAACTGCATTTGTAATTCTCTTAACTCTGGTGTGCTCATTCTGTAAGTTTTATTTTACACCGGGGAAGCTCTTGGCGCCAAATCAATTGAGAAATCTATCTCCCTTCTTGGTGGAAACCCTGGTATTTCTTGGAATACATATTCAATTTTCTGTAGTGCCAAGAAATATCCAAGGCTTGGCCCCTTTATATTTTCTGCCTCTTCCACATGAGCTTCATACAATTGACATCCTTTTCTAAAACATCTCTTCAGATGTAAGGCTGAAAATTCCCTTATAGATATGGGTCTTGTAACTCCTTTCACAGTTCTTTGTTTTCGATCTCCATCAAGATAGGTAAATATCTTGCTATGAAAATATAGGAAAACATGATTCTTTTCCAACCAATACATTCCAATTAGAATATCATAAGACCCCAAGGGTATGATATTTAGATCAACACTAGTATTCACACAATTAAGACTTACGGAACAAATTCTAACCATATCATGGAATCTCCTTTTGGTTCCAATGGATAACTGAACCAAACTTGATTTTCCAAGCTTACTTATCTCCAAATGTAATCTATCCACTATTTTAGGATCAATTTAACAATGACTTTATCTTGAATCAATTAAAATAGCAACAAGGTGATTTATGATCTTACCTTCCACCTCGATCATATTGGATTGGTACTCTGCTTGTTGATCATACAAAGTTGCACAAACGTTTCCCATAACTTCGACTGATGTAATCTCTTGGATGTTGTGCACAATATTTATTTTGTCCTTTCTATGTGGGAAATCCTTGTACATGTGATGTTCTTTGCATCCCTAGCATTGTATTGGTTGTCTTCCCATTTTTCCCAAGGAGTCTTCTTTCTTGGATTCACCCTTATCATATTGATCTTGATGATTTCTATTAGGCTCATTCCTATTGAAGGGAGGTTTCAATCCTTTCCTCCTCTGATAGGACTTCTACTTCTTCTTATCCTTCCAAGATTTCTATATGGATTCTCTTCCCTGACCTTGCTCATAAAACTATTTAACGTTCATGATGGCCTCAGTCAATGTCTTGGGCTTATCATACCTAATTTTTTCTTTATAAAAGGATGGAAATCCACTTAGAAATATTTGTATTTTCACCTTCTCATCATTGATATGTTGGATCATGTTGTCGTTGATGCCAATGGTTTGATTGATTGATGATTGATGTCAAATGTAATGTGTATTGTCCTTGATGAGAATGGATAGATGTCAATTATATGATGCATATGATGTCATGCATAGATGAAGATGGATAAATGAGTTGTCATTGACACATGATGCACAGATGAACATGGATTGATCTAGTTTCTTTGATATATGATGCATAGTTAGATTGATCATTATAGTCTTATCATGATTGATAAGGTTCACAAATGGATGAACTTCAAAGTGTTTGTTCTATCATTTTCGCCACTTGGATGAGAAAAAGAGGGACACCTACAAGTTCAGTTGGGTCAAATGAACATGACATAAGTTAGTGCAAGTGTTATAAACATCAAGAACAAGAAATAAATAAACAACTAAGCTAATAACAACTAAAGAAATGAAAATACAATGCATAAGCAAATTAGAACCAAAATCAACCAAACAATTTACCAATATCCGTGCCACCAATGGATAGATTGTATTAGTGGGAAAACACCAAAGAGAAAGGGAGACTTATGGGTCCACTCTTCCTCCAAGGGAGGGATATTTAATCCCCTATGTGAGATATCTTATTACAGATAGAAAACTATAAAGGAAATGGTGAAGAAATCCAAGCTTATTCCCTCAAGAGGTGAGGTAAATAGTGTAATGAGATGATGTTAGTATGCTCCAAGAAGGAAAGAAGTTCCTTCTAGAAGAATAGAGGAAGTATAATAATACAATGAGATCCTTGAATTCATAGTGCACCCATGGCCTCTTTTTATACAAAATATTTTAGGCATTATCCAACCAGTCCTTAGTGTGAACAAGGGGTCCTTTAGGGCACCCTTAAGTATTTTATCAACACCCCACTCGAAGTCACCTTGGATTTGAGGGTCAAATTGACTTGGGAACTGAACCAAAAGTAGGTGAGGGGCTAAAAAGAACCATAAATGATTCCTTATTAGGTGTACATGGATTTTTGCGTACACAGTCGCGCGTCAGGCACATGTGCGCTTCTCTGACATTTCTGACCTACGCATGCATGCGCTTCCTATAGTGCTCCTGCGCATGTTAATTTTTTAACTAGTTGTATATTTTGTGCCCTTTGGAAATGCATTTTTGGGCTATGAATGAACTAATAGGTTTTTGTAGATGTTGTATTACTGTAACCATTTGCGGACGAAATTTCAGTGATAACAAATGCCCCCTGATGTGTGAGGTTAGGAGCATACGTATATCCGAAATACATCAATGTTTCTTATACTGAGAGTACCATTGTAAGAAAGAGTGTTGATAGGGACTGTAAGAGCAATTCGGTGGAGAGAGAGGAGAAATCGTGGGACCCAAATGTTTCTCTAGGTGTGGGAAAATAAAAACTGTATACAAACGAGGCGGGCATGCCCCATGCTCGTGTCATGTAACTCAAATATGTAAGACAATAACTGAAGTTGTCTATTGATGTAGATAAATGCAACACCCTCTAGGGAATTTTGGTAATGGAAAATGACAATTATGATGGTGAACATACTTTGAAAAGAGGCAATGACACCTATAAGAAGTGTCAGTGACTCGTGGGCATTGATGGCCCAAAAAATTTCAGAGGTCTTCGGCTAGGATAAAACAATTACAATAGTCACAAATTAAGACCCATCATAACATGAGATTGTGTGGAAGTAGAATGTTGTGGGGGTCAAGGATAGCAAGGAGAAATGATGGTTCCCTTTGTTCCATCCGAGACTCCTCATTGTAAAGGTAATGAGATTCAAGATATTGTCACCCTTCTAGAAACTGTGTTGGTATTGACATAAAGGGATATGTGAATCCAAGGAGAAAAGGGCTTCATGAAATCCACTGGATGAGATCAGAAACTGACGAGGATCATGGAGGAAGTCAAGAGGTGGTGAGACTCAAGAATTCCCTTGGTTTGGGATATATGTGAAGTATGAGTGGAAACAACAGTGAAACTAGATCTAGCCTCAGGGGGACAACCAAATGTGGGTTCAAATTGTGCTAGAAGCATGACAAAGTGGAAAAACTCAGAGATCAGGGGTACATGGACTATGGGATGCTTGGGGTTTATGGACAATGTCAACAAGAGTAGGATTTAAAGGAATGTCCCAACCAAGGGTGATGGGGGTTGTTGTGCCGGAAAAGGAAGGTCGCTAAAGGAGACAACAAAAAGATAAGTAAATGTTGGAAACAAAGGCTTTGTACAATTACCAAATGAATAAAGAATAATTTGGAATAAGTGTGCATATATAGAAATGGTTTTCCGAATGTAAGATGGTTTGGTCTATGAGGGCACAAGGTGCATGGAAAAATTGTGGAGGGTGGGGGGCCCATAGGTGGGTTTCTGTATGAGGTAAATGAATGGAGGGCAATCTGTAGATGGGAAAACTAACTGTGGATGAAATGGAGTGTTAGTGATACTGTGAAGGTAGAGTCAAATGAGAACCATGAGGAGATATCCTGGGAGTCCATTGGGAAAGCTAGAAAAATGAGGAGACTGATTATGTGGTTGATTCTCGAACATGCGTAAGACTATCGAGAATCCCATCCCTATGGGGTGAAAGCGACATGAGTGTCAAAGTGCCAAAATGGGACTATGAATAGGACAACTCATGTAGGGGAGAGTGCTACCGGGTGACAGTAATCAAAGTGCAGCTAAGGTGATAGTATTGCAGAGACGGATGGGGGAATCCTATAGGAAAATGTCAGAGGGTGTGAGTGGGAGATGCAATTGATATTCAGATAGAATGATTACATTCCAGTGTCAATCATATACCTAAAAGGGTTGCGCTAGTGAGTGATGACCCAGTACCTGCACACATTAAGACTAAATACCCAACGTGAACAATATCTAGATATAAATAAAAAATAATAGTTATTCGATAATTTTGAACATGAGCATGCATACCTAGGCGTAATGTGAGAAAAATGCTTTCTCAGGGGCAAGGATGGATGGTGACTCAATGAATGTGACTATTGAAGTGGTGGGATCCTGATCCAATGGCCAAAGATGGACTGAAAAATGGATGCTCTGAGCTCCCGTAATTGAGCATGGAAGTTTGGAAAAAGGGACTATATATAGTTGTAGGCCCACATTACCACCTCATTTGTACTTTCTGTCATAGTGAGTTGACAAGAGGTTTTTAGAGGAGATTTGGAGATTCCAGGGGTTTGAGCCAGCTGATCCAGGATTTGCAAGAGCCAAGTTGGTGGTATCATTCTCCTGCATAGTAGTTAGGGTTTCGTTTCTAGGTAGGGTCGTACGGATGGCTGTATAGTGGTTTTTTGGGAGGGTTCACCCCCCAGTGAATAGGTGATCAAAGGATACCCATGTTGAGGTGTGATTCTATAGAGAGGATAGTTGTGCATGGTTGTGTGTCAATAAGGGGGACAAGTGCACATTGAATGCGCACCTGTGTGAAGTATATCTTCACGCGGTGCACAACTATGTTTCTGACACCTACGCACCAATGTGTAGCTATGTAACGAACAAGTGTGCGTGATTTCACGCCTGTGGGTGCAACAAATGCACATTTATGTGCATATATTTCTACGACAATGACTCAGTGATTTGCCACTATTCAAAGAACAGGTGTGCATATGTGCACACCTAGGGGGATAACAACCGCGCACATAAGGCGAAGTTGGGGGGTTTTGAAAAAACTTGTCTTTTTTGAAGATTTTTTTTTTGTGTGTGTGTGTTATGAATTGTGATGGTTGATCAAGTGTTGTTTGTGTGAATGAAAGTGATCAGTTCAGGATGCCATTCCACTAGAGGGAGAGAGGATGGGTGCGCCTCAAGGATGCGGTGAGGGATGTTGATTCGATTGTTCGGGGACCTTTAGCAGCCTATGGGTTGCGAAAGTTCTTCGATTTCTCACTGCTATGGGAACAAGAGTACTTGTTGCAGTTTTTGATTTCCATGTGGAGCACGGAGTTGCAATGATTTATTGTGTGGGGGGAGAAGTTGACATTATTTGCGATGGAGGATGTCTATTTCTTGACTGGGCTCCCTTTTTAGGGGAGGGACCTACCTACTGATCCCTAGTTGCCAGAGGAGGCACATTTGGTAGACTTGGCTCGGATGTACTATTTGGGGGAGGAATTTATGTCAGGCTTGGTCATGCAGATTGGGGAGATGGATTCCCTCATTCGTTGTTGCATTGCAACGATGATTGTGAGGATCTAAGGATCCTTAGCTACTTAGCATATCAGTGGTGGTCATTTGAGGATCATGCAAAGAGCATTGGGTGGAGAGCATTTTTCCTGGGCCTTGATGTTGCACACCAAGATGATGGGGTAGCTCAACTGGTGTTAGGCTACTGACTCAGGGGATTTTTCCTTTGGGTCAATCTTGGTGGCGTGGTCTTTCGGAAAGGGTGCCCATGTTGTGACATAGAGTTTTGTTGGAGGCGACTGATGCACGGGAGCCATGATTGATGTGGTGGGCATTGATTTTGGTATGACATGGGGGTGGGGAGGGTGGCCATTATTTTACAGCTGAGATGGAATGAGTGTGGCGTTAGATTCCACAAATCATCCTATGATAATCATATGGTAGGATGGACTACCATCAGGATGCAGACATGGTCATGCCTCTTGGAGAGGATTGGGACCACAGAGATATGTTGATGTATTTGATGTTTTGTGATTTTGATAGTATATCATATGTTTTATGGATGGATGGATGTTGATGCTACCATTTTTTTGTTGTGTGTGTAGATGTGGGACCTTGAGGGAAAGAGGTGGAGTTGGTTAGAGCATTGACTCATTAGGGGCCGACGAGACCACTACAGCGAGAGACGTGGGTGGGAGAGAGATACTGAATATACGAGCATGGTGCCAGGTTAGTTGATGATGCAAGAGCTGGTAGGAGACATAGATTTGATGGCATTGATATAGGAACGTCGAATGCACCCCAGGGAGAGGTTGGAGGGGTACCTGAGGATTTCCGCCGCCAATTAGAGGTGGTGCTACAGAGAGTGCCCGAGGGCATGTAGAATTAGGGACAAGATGAGGGAGTCTTAGAGTAGTGCATGGGCCTTCTGACATAGTTTCGAACCTTGATCCCCAAAGCAGTTGTGGTGGGGGTAGATATCACTAGGTGAATTCCCCCAAGACCTAAGGGACCCCCAGCTAGTGGGGAACCTCCTTGTTATTGGATAAATTGGTAGGTGTAGACACTAACGATATCCCTAGACGCACCTAGATCTAGAACAAAACAGACCAGAACATGACGATTTCCTTAAGTTTTAAATATTGAATTTACTAACTAAAGAGGGATAGCTGACATACCATTTAAACATCGCTTTCTCTTGCCATCACCATCCTATCTCTGTTCCAACACTCATACAATGATGATCCTGCAAAAGAATGCAACCAACCAAAGTGATAGTACTAGCATAAACTCAATATAAACTTATGTATGTGATAAAGGAATCATACAATAAAACACAACAAGATTTATAGGAAGGAATCATATTACTGTAAGATATTAAATGTGAAAGAGAGATTACAACCATGGACTTGATGTCGTAAGGTCCCTTTCAAATGTCCTTCGTTCCCCAAACACTTCCACTCCAAGAATTCTAAGAGAATAGATCTGATAATATTCACAATCTATCTTGACAAAATGGCTCATCTAGCCAAGCTAACAATATCCAAATCTCAATCCAATCCAAGATAATCCCAAAAGCTAGATTTCTCCATGAGATCTCCTCTCCTTTTATAAGTTGAAGATGATAAGGTGAGGAGGTTAGGATGATCCCACTAAATCATGAAAGTGAGTAAGATCCAAACCATTCAGATGCCACCTCACTATGGAAGTTTCTCTTTCTAGAAGCATCGAGAAGATGCTCATTTTTCCCATGTATGAGAATTTTTTCACCCTGCCTATATAGAAACCTGTGAACACTTCATGACCTAGCTATGGTGCAGCCTATGTGTTGTTGGGAAAAACACCCTACGGACTAGAAAACTAGGGCCAGACTTGCATGCAGATTTGACCAAATAGAAACTACTTTTTTACCTACATCCCAAGATTTAAATCCCTTTTCTCAATAAATGCAAGGAAATGGACCACCTACCTTATTACCGGTGTTCAATGTAGATCCTTCGTTGTGCTTGACTACTTGCTTGCACTGCTCCTTCCAAAGATAACCTGCACTCAAGACAAACAACAACTATGCATGCATGCTACTTCTATACTCAAGGGGTTAGAAATAAAGCGTAAATTAATCAAACCATAGACAATGCATGCATTGAGATGGGAAAAGCATTCTTTTTATTACTGAAAGTGAATCAACTTACAAAAGATGAGACTGGCCACCGCTCCTTGAACCTGATCCTGGGCTCCTCTTCTTTTGTCCTTCAACTTCTTTGTGTTAAATCTCCTTTGGCATGAGGAAAGGCTAAAGGGTTGGGACAATGGATTACATAAATGGGTAGAGTTTCTTCACTATATCTTTTCCTTTTTCCAAATGGTTACCCTACCCCTTCTTTTATAGGCTAGAAGGAGCTAGGGTTTTGGACGAACCCTCGGCCATGCATGGCCAGGAGTTTCAGTTAACTGACCCATAGTCTTTTGTTTCATCAGAAAATTTCATATTTTTCATGCTTTTTTAGGTACACGTAGGTTTTTTTGAGTCAGCCAGTGTGTACACATGTGCAGTTATGGGTTACGGCGTGTGGGCCTTGACACAAGAGGATTTTCAAAGAGTTGTTCATCATCTTTTTGGCAAAGAAGGTATATGAGCTGGCCTGAAGCCAGGTAAGCATGTGTGGTGGAATTTAGGGTTATAACACTGTGAAAATCAGGTACTTTCTCACCCTAGTTGTAGTGCAGCATGCGAAAATCCTCTTTAATACGGTTTTTACAAAGGAAAATGCAACTTCTTTTCTCAGAAAAATTTCTTCTCCCTTCTTTCTTTAGGAACTCAGGCCATTGATCCCTCTGAAGGAAACAAATAGGTTTACATCATTAATTGTCATAGGGATGATGAAAATAATGTGTAACATATAGCCTCCCAAAGTATGAAGTTAGAACAGAGTGATAGGTAAAATACTTTATGGAGTGTGTGTAGGGAACAAGGAACAGTTGGTCGGAAACATGCCAACAAACAAGGGAATATAGTAAAATAATATATCATCACTGAGGTAGGCATTTCCATACTCAGAATACAAATGAATTTTAACATAAATGTCAACATGTGAAGATCCATGTTAAGTAAGATAGGTCATGGCCACCAAACATACACTGTGGATTCATGCCAATATGACTCAAATATGAACATAGCCACCAAAAATACATTGTGGATCTATGTGTTAAAGACTCAAATTTGAACATAGCCATGAGACATACAATGTGTATCTATGCAACAGTACAAACTGAATATACTCCAACACAACTTGAATCTGTCATAAAAGATCCAGGGTCTTCATCTCCACCACTCTATAGTACGAATCTAACCATGTGAATGCATGTGTCAAAGATGAACATGGTATAAACCACTCTATTACTGGTCATTAGTGAATACCATTAACAAGTGCAAGGGAAATCAACATTAATGTCAATGAATCCAAAGGCACACTAGTACAATCCAACGAATGTGAATTAATGAGTTGAAGTCGAACACTCGGAGGACTCTCCCAATCAGGGGTCAATAATGAAAACTTGTTATCGAAAGTGAGGAAACCTACGATTGAGGCATGCCATTTCCAAGGTACGAATTGGTTTCTAAGTCTAATTCCTAGATAATGAGTTAAATTCGACAGGAAAAGACTCGTCACAAGAGGGACTTAATGTATCCCACATCAATGACATGAAATGAGTAACAATATCTGAAGTAGATCAGAGAAACATGTGATTTAGGACTAAATCAGGGATGGTCGATGCAATAGAAGGCTTAAGGACTGTAGAAATGGCCGACGCAATAGAAGGATTTCCGGGTTGAACTTCATTTTGAACGTATTGATGACACAACAACTATCTTGGAAACACAGACTCAACAACAGGGATCACATACCAATTTGTAATCTTATAAAGGAGTATGATCAAGAGACAAGTGGATTTTCCAACCTAGATGCAAAGCGAGTGAAAGGGTGTCATGCTCCAAAGTGACTCTTCCATGAAATATAGGTTTAGAACATTTCTTTCCCAATTTTCTCCCCACCATCTCTGGTGAGTACCTCTTTAATTTTACACAAGCTTGAGGAGGATAACATATGCTTGAAATGTAAGCTCATCCTTCAAATGAGTCCCTTAGAGTACATTTAACGAACCCTAGGAAGGAGTGGTTCAGTCCCATAAGGGCCTTTCGATGTTTTTTTAACGAGTCCAAAGATAGAAAACTCGGGGGGTTTTCATGTTTTGAGATTCTGAAAAACACTTAAAGAGAACCCTCCCAGTTCCTTTTTCATAAAGTAGTTTGATAGGACTGAAAAATTGATAAACTATCACCCACCAAACATTTTCTTCAAATACTTTAACAAGCGTGAAAAGAACAAGATCGCTTGGCAATTTTTTCATGTTTAGAGAGTCTAAAAAAATATTAAAGGGAACTCCAGTGGGTTCCTTTTTTGTATAACCTTTACGAGTCCGAAAAAGTGATAAAAGTATAATCGGTTACATTCTCATTGATTTGCGAGCATGAGAAAGAAAAAATACTAAGCTCAGTAACTTATTGTCATGTATTTACGAGCATGAGAAAGAACAAGGAATAATCTTGGGATTGTTTTCATTTTTACGCAAGATTTAAAACAAAACAAAACTATGCTTGGACCTAGTTTCATTTTTACACAAACTTGAACCAGAGAAAACTACGCTCGAGGTAGGTGGTATCATTTTTACACAAGCTTGAACCATATAAAACTATGCTTATGACTTCCCAATGCATGGTTGGTACTTAGCCCCCATCTTACAATGCTAGCGACATAACTTCAACATGAAGTCCAAAGGCTGAAGGCATTTCCCCTCAAGCTTCGTTTCACCCAACTGCAAAGGTGGAGGAAAGGAAGCTTCAAATACTAGACGAAGGACTTGACTCAATAGAGATAGGGAATAAATCTATTTCATTTTTTAACAATATTTCCACAGAGAAGAAAAACTATGCTCAAGAATCCAGGTTCAATCTCTAAACCTTTGTTTCATTTTTTAATGAGCTTGACACAGAAATAGGAACTATGCTTGTCAGTTCTATTTTATTTTTTAATGAGGTTTCTACAGAGACATAAAAAAATATCCTAATAGTCGATTTCATTTTTTAACGAGATTGAAATCATAAACCATGCTCAATAACCTATGTTTCATTTTTTAATGAGGTTGCCTCAGAGACGCAAAAACTATCCTCGGACACTGGGTTCATTTTTTAATGAGCTTGAAAGTAGAAAATTGTGCTCAAAGATGGTTTCATTTTTTAATGAGCTTGAAATCAGAAAAGCATGCTCGAGAACCTCTCCTCTTGATCATGGCTTCCAAGAGGACAGTGATATGGAAGGACACCATGTCAAGGGACAAAACTCAGTCATGGACTCCAAGATATCTTCACTCGATGGAAGAAACACACTCTGGAAGGGACATGTGTCAAGGATCAGGACAGGGGTAAGGAGATCAAGCTCTAAAATCCCTATCGAATAGATCACCATGTCAACTACTGGATCTAAGTCATTAGAAGTTGAAGCCATGGGTGACAATGCCACATAACTAACCTGTGGCAGGGGTAATACCATTTGCATATAACAATCATTTAGGGAGGCAATATAGTCAGGGTCAATGAATGAAATTTGATCAACAGTCATAACTCATCCTTCATGAGGGAAATATATCACACAAAAAAGAGTAGACACAATAGCTTTCATGGGATAAACATAATATCGCCCAAGGAGTAAAGCGAAATCCAAGGGGTCTTGGACTACTATGACGTCAATAAAGACAATTTTCCCTCCCAAAGTTACAGGAAACTAAGGAAGGGTCCCTAAAGGTTGACTATTTCTTCTATTAAAATATAACAAATTCTACGTAACCGGCACAAGCTGAGGAACACCCAAATCTTGCCAAGCAAAAGATGACAAAATACTAACGGACGGACCTTCATCTATCAGTGTCTGAGGAACATCTCCACCACAAACCTGTACTGTAATCTGGAAAGGAATGTGAGAAGGAAGATGAGGTCCAGTTAGCACACCCCAATCAAAACGGATGGCCTCATTACTTGGAGGGGGTTCCACGGGAGAAGGAGGAATACCCATCGGCATGGTAGATTCTATATCAACAAGAAAAACATGGGAAGTGTCAGGTTTAATCTCTAGAGGGAGAGTAGGATCAACCGATAGAGGGATCAGATCGACCACTTGGGTTTCATTCTCCAAAGGGTGAATGGGGTCGACAAGTAGAAACAGATCGACCGCTTGGGTTTCACTCTCTACCGAGAGAGTGGGATCGATCGAGAATGGGATCGGATCAACCACTTTGTTAACACTCTCTAAAGGGAGAGTGGGATCGACCAAATATGGGATCGAATTAACCACTTTGTCAACTGGTTCAATTAAGGATGTGACTAGATTGACTACATTATCAATCAGATTGACCGGAAATAGGTCCAGAGTGATCATTCCATCCACTACATGGCGGTTGAGAGAAAAATTACGATAAGCAGCTGGAAGTTGAGGTTGTGAAATAGTCATGTCTTCTAGTAATTTTGAGGCTTTGTCCATATGAGGGAAAAGGTGAGTTAGATGAATCCCTTTGCATAACATACATGGGAACTTGACTCTACTTTTCGTCTTCCCAATGGTATCGTGACTAGTTGATGGGAGGTCATCAACATGTTGTTTAGAGGCTGATGACATGGGTTGGCCAGGGTGTGTAGAAAATACTTCTATAACCTTGGATAGAGCTGGTCAATCCTTAAGAAGATGTATACCCTTACAAAGCCTGCAAGGGTACTTGGGCTTATGAGTTGTTTGGGTGATATTTACATCATCAACACTCCCATCACGATTAATAGTAACTGGTTGTTTTCCAACATGTTTGACAGTGGTTGGAGGTTTTGACCCTTGTTTATCTTTCTTCTTCTTATCCACCGGGTTACTAGCTTCGAAAATTTCACTCGACGAAGAAGATGAAATGGAAGGCGACCTTGCAAGAGAAGAAGGTGAAGAAGACCTTACTAGTGGAGAAGGCGAAGCATCAACATGAGGCTGATTCTCTTGGGGGGAAGTTCTTGTGAATGAAGCACTAACTACATTTAGGATTACCTGAGTGGAAAACAACCATACCAATAATCTGATTGTGAGACCTGGAAGGATCAAAGTAGCAATATGAGGAGGACCAATGTTTCTATAAGAAGGAAAAACAAAAGGTTCCCCTAGAAAAGGAGTTCCTTCATTGGTCATTTTGGGAACTAACACCATAAAAATAAAGATCCAATCTAGAGTCCACTAGGGAAAACAAACAACACACATTAAAAATCTAGTAAGCAAAAAAGCAAACAAAACCTTCTCACAATAAGCACACTAGTTGGTGGTGAAATCCAACGTCACATGAAAAAATTAAGAAGGGGTTGAGGTAGAGCAGGTGGAAAGGTTATGTGATGACCTGCTTAATGAAATTATGCCTTGGTGCAAGATCCCACACATAATCGTGGGTATACCCTCCAAGGAGCCCAAGTGAGTTTGGCCAATGTCGATTCTAGGTATGGTGGAGACTTGCCCCTCCACAGTCACCTCGTGTAAAGAACCTAGAGAGATAGGCCACTAAGGTTACCACTTACTATAGTGATGCCCGGGGAAACATTCAACAGTCTGATCCATGCACAAAGGCAAGGTATCTAGCCCAAAATCAACTTGAAAGGATTCCACTCATAATTGTGGGTATACCTTCAAGTGACCCCCATAATACACGCAATCTCTACACCAAGACCAACAAAGCAAGGTGAGTAACTCTACCAGTCTTAATGCGACCTCGTGATTGACCCTTGTGTGAGAAGGGATTCCTAGGACAAAATGAAGTAAGTGGATTTAACTCTCCCTATCACAATATACTATGTTTGTTTGCAGCTTTGGAAAGTTATCTTTCACACCTATTCCAAATCCCTACAACTAATCTAATGTATGTTTGCTACCAGAAAATATAAAAATGTCTAATCAATTTTTATAAGAACTTTATTTTTAAGTTTGTTGTTACTCAAAAGGAAAATGGCATCGACAATATGGTGTTTTGACCGACTCAAAATTTATGCAAAGAGATGAAGATGCAATATTTTCATTTCGATGAGAGTTATGCTACAAGAAGGAGAAAACATTTATCATTCCCATATGCACAATGTCCCAACACTTTAAAAAACTCATCGATATCAATGTCTTTAAGAAATGAGCAAAATAGATTGTACAACAATACACGATTCATGCACCCCTAGCCATGAGAGGGAAATGTTTTCAGAATTTAAGACCAAAACATGTCAAGAATCATGCAATTTCACTACTTCAAATGAAATGATGCCCCCAATCTAATATAAAACAAGAAATTAAATATTTTTGTTTCAAAAATTTCACTAAAAGCAATAATGAACTTTCTTAAAACAAAGAAACCCAAACTAAAAGTTTTCTTTTAAAGCGAACTATTCATACAAAATCTGATCTTTCCCTAAACAATTCTAAAGAAAACACACACTTTGTAATTGAAAGACACTCAAAGAAAGAGACTAATCCTTCAAAACCAAAAAAAAGAAAAGATGGCTAAAATAAACTCAAAGAATGTCAAGTGGACTATAAATAGATCAATACATGATCCAAAAATTCAATCCATCTGATCAAAGAAAAACTAGGCATCAAAAGATAACAAGACCAAATCCAAAAAAATTTACAAACGAGTTCATAGCCTAGTAGTGGGGTGCAGTGCAAAAATCAAGTATTTTCGTAGTCTAGACACAGGTAGGGAGCGAAGAGGTCACACTGGTTTAAACAGTGGGGTGAAAGAAACAAGGGTTTTCATAGGCTTCAGACAAGTACAGTGCGAGACTGTTTGTAATCAAAGAGATTTTGGAAAAATGACAGAAAATCTAAGTGAACTTTCAGATCCAGAGATTCTGGATGGATCTCCCATAGACTTAGAGACCAGAAATCAGGCAATCAAAGAAAGGGAAACTAGACTAACTAGGAAAAAATATGTTCCCCAATGGAGTCACCAATTTTGTTATTGGATAAATCGGTAGCTGTGGACACTAACTGATCTCCCTAGATCCACCTAGATCTAGAACAAAACACACCAGAACATGATGCTTTCCTTAAGTTTTAAATATTGAATTTACTAACTAAAGAGGGATAGGTGACATACCATTTAAATGGGGATTTCTCTTGCCATATCCATCCTATCTCTATTCCAACACTCATACAATGATGATCCTGCAAAATAACACAACCAACCAAAGTGATAGTAATAGCATAAACTCAATATAAACCTATGTATGTGATCAAGGAATCATACAATAAAACACAACAAGATTTATAGGAAATAATCATATTACTGTATCATATTAAATGTGAATGAGATATTACAACCATGGCCTTGATTTCGTAAGGTCCCTTTCAACTCTCCTTTGTTCCCCACACACTTCCACTCTAAAAATTATGAGAGCATAGATCTGATAATATTCACAATCTATCTTGACAAAATGGCTCACCTAGCCAAGCTAACAATCTCCAAAGCTCAATCCAATCCAAGCTAATCCCAAAAGCTATCTTTCTCCATGAGATCTCCTCTCCTTTTATAAGTTGAAGAGGAAAATGTGAGGAGGTTAGGATGATCCCACTAAATCATGAAAGTGAGTAAGATCCAAACCATTTGGATGCCACCTCACCATGGAAGTTTCTCCTTCTAGAAGCATCGAGAAGATGCTCTTTTTTCCCACGTATGATCATTTTCGCATCCTACTTATATAGAAACCTATGAACACTTCACGACCTAGATATGGTGTAGCTTGCAAAAATCATGCATTTTCGCACCCTAGATATAGTGCAACATTCGAAAATCCTCTTTAATAGTGTTTTTACAAAGGAAAATGCAACTTGTTTTCTCAGGAAAAGTTCTTCTCCCTTCTTTCTTTAGGAACATAGGCCACTGACCCCTCTGAAGGAAGCAGATAGGTTTACATAATTAATGGTCATAGGGATGAAGAAAATAATGTGTAACACTCCTCTAGATAGAGGACCTGGTGGTGGTGCTCTAGAGGCACCATGAGTTCTTTGTGTTGTATGTTTTCAGCATTTATATAGGCTTGTGAGCCTATTTTGTATAGGGTAGTGTGACACATATTGTGTACCTATAGGGATGAGGGGGGTTCACCTACCTACAGGCGATGTACATGTTGTAAACATTTATGGCACAATGATCAATATATATATATATATATATATATATATATATATATGAAGATAAATTTTTGGGATCTTTGTGATGTTCACATGTGATAATGTTTTGTGATGATTGTTATGATATCTAATATTTATTGTGTGACAATGTTTTGATGATTTATGGATGTGTAATGGTGTCTTGATGTGATAAATGCCAATCTAACACTAGGTTAGCCATATTATCTACAATTTGATTGAATTTTCGTGGAATATGTGTAAATGTAATTGAATCAAAATGTTGAGATAAGAGTCTAACTTGCAAGTATTTGCAGAAAAGGCAAGGATCATGGACACGATACACATTGTTGAGCTATATGATAAAAAGTTGGGAATCTAATAAGATGCTAAGGTGATGAATATGGAAGTGACTGGCCTTGGCAAGGAGGCCAATGAAAACTATGTCTTCTTCTTGGTTGTTGGTTGTTGAGCCCAAACGTATGTCGTTGGAGTGGAGCCCGAGGGGGTATAGAGGGCCTGAGCGGCTGAAGAGATATTATGTGTCCATCGGCTAGCTCCATCAACGTAACCAATGTGGTAGGCCGATGAAGGATAAATCTATCAATAACATAAATGGTAGGTTAGATATAAGGTATGGAGGGGAAAAATAAGACTAAAAACTCTACAGATCTGTAAAAAAAGAAAAATCCTAGTGTAGAACGACTACGCCTAGGTGTAAAATTTCTTTAAGTACAACCTGTTGATGTGTTCTTTGAGAGGGTATCCTTATAAAGAGGACAGGATGTATGTACCTTTGGTGAGTCAGTGTTGGACGATGTAGGGTCCATGCCATAATGACTCAAATTTTCCATGACCGAGGGTATCATGAGCGATATCGTAGGCAAGGATGAGGTCTCCTTCGTTAAATGAGAGAAGGTTGAAATGGTGGTCAAAAGTGGCCTTCAACTATTTTCTAGCTACCTCATTGTTCTGTAATGAAGACTGATGGTCTTCATTTAGTGACTCTAAGTTCAGCAAGCACCGCTCCATTGGAGAAGTGTCAGGTAAAAGCTCGATGACAGTGCATAAAGTGGTAATTTATCACTCGATGGGGAGAGTGGCCTCGACCTCTTGGATGATATGGAATGGTGTAAAACTATTGGTAGTTTTAACTGCCATGTGATAAGACCATAGTGTTGAGAACAACATATGATCAAAATTGGTCATATGTTTGTTGACAATATATTGCAACATGGTTTTTTAAGGACCTTTTTAACCTCCTCTACCTATCTGTTGGACTGAGGGTAGTATTGGGAGGATGAGTCATGGGAAAATCATAAATTTGAAGAGAGATCGAAGAAGATCTCATTCTCAAAGTGTTTCCCATGATCAAAGAGTAAATGTAGTGGGACTCCAAAGCAGGAAATGGTGTGGTTAAAGAAAAAATGGGTTGTAGTGTCAGCAATGTTATTGAAGATAGGAATGGATTTAGCCCAGTTGGTGAAGTAGTTGAGTACCATGACAATGTACTTGTGTCCATTTCTATATGGAGGGTTGCAAGTCATGAAGTCAATGCCCCATTTGAAAAATGGGTCGGCAGTGATGACTGGGTGTAGAAGAGAGGGTGGCGCTCAAGATTTGTTTACATAAAGATGGAATTTGTCACATCATTTCACAACGTGGATGCAGTCGTGAAACAATGTGGGGTAGAAGTAGCCTACTCGGATGATTTTCTAGGTGGTGGACATCCCTAAGAGGTGGGCACTGCAGGCTCCATTGTGGCAATCATTCAAGACTATGTCGACTTCGTCGATGGTTAAACATTGACGGAGTATGGTCTCGACCCCTCATTGATATAAAATGTCACAAATTAGAAGATATCAAAGGGACTGATGGCAAATGCACCGATGGTCATCTCGAGAGATATGGGTTCCAAAATTCAGTGTGTGAAGGTAGATGAGGAGGTCTTCATACTAGGGGTCATCTGAGGGGATGTAGAAGAGGTGTTTGTCGGGAAAATCCATACTGACAAGTGAACTTGTGGTATCTGAGGGAAATCTCATGATGATTTAGGAAAGAACAGGTTATTTCTTTCTTTTGGGAGTTGATAACTCTAGGTCGTACTCTTGAAGGATGATGATCCATCGGAAAAATTCGCCATTAATTTTCCAGCAACTAAGCAAGTACTCCATGGCGTTGGAATCTTCCACAACTTTGGTAGTGCAAAGCAAGATATAATGATGCAGTTTCTAGACTGTGAGGACAATTGAAAGGATGAGCTTATCTTCATGACTATACATCAAGAGTGGCCCTGAAAGGTTTTTACTAATGTAGTAAATTACATGCTTGAGGCCATCATCCCCTAGTTGGACATGATCTCCTGCTACTGATACAGCTTAGGCTGATAAGTAGAGGATATAATCACAATCATACTTGGGTGGACTAATCAATGGGGCATTGGAGAGCACCACCTTTAAATCATCAAAAGAGTTTTGGGCATGTTCATCCCATTGAAATGGGATATCATGACATCATAGGCGAAGGAAACCATGTGTGCGAGTGGCATAATCTAGGACAAAGCATTGCAAAAAATTGGCTTTTCCTTGTAGGCTCTGGAGTTGATGCAAATTTTGAGGTGGTCGAATTTATGTGATGGCTTGGACCTTGAGGGGGTCCAATGTGATGATAAGTTGGGAAACGATGAACCCAAGGAGGCATCCGACGGTGACGCAGAATACACACTAGAGGGGGTTCAAGTGAATAGTGTATTGTCGACATCTTTGAAAGACGACCCGCAAATCATCTAGATGTTGAGTACATTTCCTAGATCGAGTGGTGAGGTCATCGAAGTAAGAAAGGATGATGTAAGTGATATCATGGAAAAAATAGGGCATGGCTCATTGGAATGTTGCAATAATGTTCTTGAGTCCAAAAGGCATGACACGATACACAAAAGTACCCCATGGGGTGGTAAATGTGGTTTTATACTGATCTGCGGGGGTGGAAATGTATTTGATTGTAGCTAGAGAATCCATTCTTGAAGGACAAGGTTTCATGGTCGGTGCAGTAATCGATAATTTGGTCGATGAAAGGCATAGGGAAGTTTTCTTTGGGACAAGTGTGGTTGAGATCACGAAATTTGGTGCAGACACAAATGGTGCCATGTTGTTTGTTAACGGGGACATGGTTAGAGACCCATGACATGTATGTGATGGGGTATATGAACCTACAACAAGTATTTTGTCAATTTTGGATTTGATGGTTGCTTCTTTGGATGGGTGTAGTGGGCATTGCTTTTGAGGTACAGAGGTTATATTTGGCCATGTGTCGATGCAGTGTTCGATGATAGAAGGATCTAGGTCGGGCATCTCTGTATATGACTAGGCAAAAATATCCCGGTATTCCTGAAAGAGAGATTTGTAAGCTATGAGTTCTTTAGGGGAGTATGCGGTGCTAATGGTAATTTCCTCTATGATTCCAAGTTTGATGGAAATGTCAATTTTGATGGTGGGGGAAATGTTGGGCATGTTTCCTTCTTCAAAAGAATCAAGGGCAGTGATAGGGTTGTTGAACCATTCTATATGCCCAGATGGAATAAAATCCTTGGTTTTGATTGTGCATATGGAGGCTTGACTAGGAAGGTCAAATGTTTCTTGTGAGAGAAAGAGTGCTCGATGATGGAGCACATTCCATGGGAAATTGGGTGTAGTTAGTTCCTCGAGGATATCTTCGTCACAGTGTAACATGCGAGAATATAGGGGATCCAGGGAAGTAACATTGGTGACCGTAACCATGTGATTGTCTTCATGTGGTGAATATGTGGAGGGGGTATAAAAAATATGGTGCGATGGTGTGCTTGACATAAACCAAATTTCCAGATACTGTGGGTTAAAAATTGTGGTTGCTCATAAAATTTCCTGGGGGAAATGAACTGGAGATTTGGGGGTATTTGGGGGAAAGTCCTCATGTGGGCTATCTATGAACCATGGAGGAGTAGGAAGTGTCTGAGGCTCCAAAGAGATAATCTGAACAATATATGAATATGGAGTAGGGGGGATCACTCGCATTATGGGAAGTGAGGTGGGTGGAGGATTTTGAATAAGGGCCATTTGACGATGATTGTATTCAATAATTTTAGGACATTGGTACGTGAAATGATCAAGTGATTCACAAAGAGAGAAAGGGAATATCATCCATTCGTTGACCGAGTTAGTGAAATAATGGAAGTCAGTGAAATGGGTACTAGATGATGTGGATGGAGGAGGTTCTTGCTGAAAGATTTGGTGTATTGTCGTTAGCGTCTATTGAAACTGAGGTAGCATAGGGAAATGGTGGGTGTAATGGCCATACTCTGAATAGATTGAACATGTGAATTTGGTTCACATCCCTTTCCTACCTATAGTAGGGGATGTGGTGGCAGTACTATGTGTGCTTGGTGAAGCGACAGGTGATGTGGTCGCTCAGTGGAGTTGGATCAAATTGTGTAACTTGGGAAGAGATGGAAATTCATTTGTGGGGTGGCCTTCTTTCTCGCATAGTGCGCAAGGAGTTTGAACTTGGGGAGGAATGGGAGTGGTGGGATCTTTCTTCTTCTTTCTTCCCCAGTATTCGCAGTGGTGCTGGTGAGTGGGGGTGAAGGTGGTACGGTTGGAGTTAGTACCAGAATCTAGATTGAGATTCCCTCTTTTCGGGGAGGGAGGGATGGTTGAGGAACCATCGTCGGTGGTGGAGATACCATACTAGAATGACCAACACCATGTTGGGAAGGGTAAGCATGGAGGCTACCTGGAAGGCTTATACTCCTGGTGGGGGGTATAAGAAGGGAATTTGAGTAATGTCTTGGGGGACTATATCCCAAACCGGGATTTGACCTTAGGGGAGGGTGAAATCGGGGGTGTGTTGTGTCGTAGGGTTCTCAGGTACTTCTTGAGGTATAATTTCTTCCAGTAGTGGGACATAGAGGGGTGGAGAAACCTCTGTGGGAGGAATGGTATCTCCAATTTCAGTTGCATCGAAAGATATGACACACACTTGTGTCGACGGGTGGAGGAGCGGTGGTGCTCCATGGTATGTCCCCAACAAGGATGGGTCCTTTAAAATTGGGGGGGGCAACTCTATGAGTGGGTAAGAATTAGGATTAGTGTGGAGAAGAGGTAAGATGTTATCGATGTTGGAGGAAGGGTTTGGCTCGTAATGTGAAACTTTGTTGATGGTGATGATATTCCCATTATGGGGGAACATCATCATTTGAAACATAGAAGAGGCCACGACCTTCATAGCCTACATGTAGCTACATCCAAAAAATATTTTGTAATCGAGTGGGGCATCGATAAACTCAATGTCAATAAGAATGGTTTTTCCTCCGAGTTCAATGAAGACATTTTGAAAGAGCCCTTCAGGAGAGGATGGTCATCCATTGTAAGCTCTCAAAGTGATGGCGGATGGTATTAGCTCAGGGGATCCAAGTTTCTTCCATACCATTTTGGACATGATGCATGTGGATGCACCTTCATCAATGATGCATCGATGACCTATGATGTTATGACTTTTGATTGGTATCTGGAAAGCTACCATAGTAGGGAGATGGGTTTCCTCACTATATAGATCAAATGTGATGATTCTAGTATCAACAGGTTCGACTACCCCAGGGAAAAAAATTGATTTTCATTGAGTGGGACAGGTTTGGAGAATATCCAAGATTGAAATGGTTGTAGGGGATTGCGCCAAGTCATCAAACATATTGTAATTGTGTGTCACCCTAGCCTAAGGGTTGGTGACATTCTGTCATAATGGGATGCGAGGAATATGAAGGGGTGGTTTAGTGTTAGGGAATGGAATCATTAAGGTTTGTCCAACTATAACTGGAGTTGCTTCTGAAGTGGTGGGAGTAGATTCAGAGGGTGTGTTGTATTGACGACTGGACATTTGTAGAAGAATTTCTTCTTCGCTAGTGAGGAGGATAGTGCAATCTGTCAGATTCTTAATGTTTTGATATTGTCCTAGTTGTGGTGGGGAAGGATGCATCTCATGTTGGGTATTCATCAGACCTTGGTGTGGAATAGGGTTTTGCAACATAGTCGGGGGTAGTTTTTGAAAATATTGTTGTGGGGCCTACTGAGGGCTAGGCGATGCTGGAGAATGTGGCATATTCATGGAATATTTCATATGTTTGAAGTCTGGAATTTGGGGGAAATGGTGAGTATAATGGCCATGCTCACCTCAAAGAGCACAAGGGAAGTTCGTTTAGAGGTTGTTGTTGTTCCTCCCTTGGCATTTTTTGTTGTTTCCCCATTGGGGGTTTTGGTTCCCTTGATTCTGGTTTCCCCCGGCAAGTTGGTTTTGTTGGGGGTTGTTTCCCCCTCGTCCTGGGTTATTATTGTTTTAGTTTTCTCCTTTATTTTTGGCATTATTGAACTGATGGGCCGGATTTTCCGTATTTGATTTTTCAAAATTTCAAAATTGTTGAGTGGGAGAGGATTGAACAAAGTTAACCCCAACATGTTGTTGTCCTTGTGGCAGAGTCATGGGTTGTAGAGGACCAAGAAATTGGAAATACAAGTTATTTTGTGGTACTAACCCATAGGGTACATAGGAAGGCATGTCTCTTTTGCTAGTGCTCAGGGTGTAAGATGAGGTAGAGGGGGTACAAGAACTTGGTTGAACGGTTGTACGCATCATGGGTGTCGACTCGGGTCCACTCATGGGTGGGTGGGGACAACAAGGTATGGCTGTTGATAAGGAGGAGGAGGGTAATAAGGGGGTCCTCCATACACCGATGGATGTTGGGGTGTATCGTACATAGGTGGTGGTTAGATATATGGATTGTGGTGTGTTGTGGTACCAATCAATCCATCCACTGAGTGAGACATCCCAGGTTTATCCTAACCAAATGGTATGGGTCTCAGGGCGTCAGCTAGTACTATGTATAAGTATCCTAAATGTGAATAAATTAGGTCATACTACTAAGCCTTGCTGATGGCTTCCTCTTCATATTGGGGGAAGGTGGAGGCCACATATTTGGCAAGGAGGGGAATGAGTGATATGAGATACCAATCGAGGCATTGTTGCTTGGTGGTTTCTGCTTTGCATAAACCACGTCGCTGATGCCATTCATGAATGTGGTCAGCTATATGTGTGGATGAGGTTTTTTTAAACTCAAAGAGTAGCTCAATAACATTATCATGGCATATTGTTACATGAAAGGAGGTCAAAAATGCTTTTGCTAAGGATTCAAAAGTCACATGGTACCCTGATGTTTCGTACACATACCATTTGGTTTATGGACCTGTGATTGTGTGATGAAATAAGCTTAATCAGATGAGGTATTCCATGATGTTGTTTCAAGATAACCATAAGTGGAAGGTCATTATATCGTTGGTGGGATCTTCTCCCACCTTTCCTTCAAAATTGGGAATGTCCAAAGGTAGTTTAGTAGTCATTGTAGGCCATGTGGGGTCATGCAATATAGGATCATTCATGAGCTTGCTCAGATTCGGTATGTTTAGGGAGGATTAGTTCCAACAATGGTGTCAGTGGTTTATGTACCTAACCCATGAGTGGGGTTAGGTGGAGTTGTACTTCCCTATTGGGAAGAAGTTTTCCCCCTACTTCCTTGTAAAGGAGAGCTAGTGGATAGTTGAACTTGGGAAGTGGACCCAAGTAAAGTGGAACCAAGAAAAGATGCTCCTAATATAGTAGCACTCATAGGGGTGTGAGAGGGTTGGGCCGATGATTTTGTGAGACTAGGAACTCCTCCTAGAAGAGGAGGGAGGTTCTACAAGCGCCTGGAATGACAGGGATTCTATGGGTCCCCTATAATGTCCAACGAGCAAAGTGAATGTGTGAGAATGGTGATGAGAGAAATAAAATGAGCAAGATTTTTTGTATACTTTTGGACCTTCACAATATATCTCACAATCATATGTAATCACAAGGGAATCATACATAAATTAATTTAAAATAAGCATACATGTGGGTAGGTGGATTTTGTCCGTGTGGGAGAACACAGAAAAAAAAAATGATCGTGTCCTAAAAACACATAACGTCCTTCCTCACAAATAGCACTGGACCTTGCAATAGCACTCAACAGTGGGGTCTAAAGCCACCAGAAGAAGAATTAGTGAAGGATGAAATGATTAGTTATAATGAGAGGTAGAGGGTGCATATGTCGAAAGAGCGGGCAATATTTCCCAATAGCCACACAAAATATGATCAAGGTGAAATTGCAGCACACAATTTCCACCTGGGTATATGTCCTAAAATTTGGCCACTATGTACCTCGGTCAAAGTGTGAAATTTAGATTTTCATCCTCAGAAATGGGTCATGGGCTGGATCTCGTCCAAGAGGTGGGTGCCTCAAGGCGGGATGCATAGGACAACTAGACCTCGGCCTCCAACCCTTCACGGGTATCTCCCTGCCTTATGGTGTAGGAACACTTGAATTGGAGGATTTTAAAGTTCCCTATTTGTCAACTTCTAATGTTTGAATATGTGAGAACGAGATAACGGGGAGTTATTTGGATGCCTACCCCTGAGATCCTACCTAGACTAAAAAAATTCTTTTGGCACGTCCTGTGGAGGAAAACTTAGTGAGTTTTTAGAAAAAGTTTAGATGTGGTTGTTTGAGAGATTAGGGGTGTGAACCAATCTCATTTGAATTAAGTGGGAGTGGATAATTTCTTCAAGAAAAAGTGGGATGTTATGGAATCCCTTTGGAGGAAACCTACTTCAACCTCCACAATTCGAGATGAAATTATGTGAGTGAGTAGTGACTTTGTGTGTCATCAAGTGATAAAACGTGCCAAATTTTTAATAAGTTAGGTGTCACCTTGCAGCATGTGGACTTGGCATGGGCCTTACAAGTCTTGATTACCTATTTTACTAGATGTTGTTGCTACAGCCTTGGGGAAATTTAAAGTCCCTAGAGAACTAGCATGTGGGCATATGGGTCCTTACCAATCCTTTAAACTCCCTAATTTGATTTAATATAAGAAATCTTAAAAAATTGTCCTAGATTGAAATAATGTGGGCATGTATGGGCCCATTACAATAATAATTAAACTCCCCTAGTGATGTAAACTAAGAAAGTATCTTCAAAACTATCCTATCTTTCCAACATGTGGGCATGTGTGGGCCCGTACAATTCTAATATGTTTTGAAAATAAAATAAGAGGGGGACCTAGGGGGGATTTGTACTCTCCTAAAGATTTTGTTTTTAAGGGAGATGAAATCCTCCCTCAATCATTTTTCTAATAATCAATATCTTTCTATGGTGCGAGAGAAGAGAATACTCAATGATTGAATTTTGATTTCTGGTCCCAATGCAAGTGTTTATATATGTGATGGAAAATGATATTAACTTAGTTTTTACAATCAAATAAAGCCATCCATGTGGAAAAAATGAAAGCAAAAGAGGAGAAATATGGTTCTTTTTAACCCCCTAACTTCTTATGTTTTAACTAACCCTTCATGTGGAGAGGGAATCTAAGTGTGGTTCCTTTACAAATTGCATAGAATCAATATTTAGAAGGCTAGGGGGCTCCTAAACATCACAAAACAATATTACAATGTTGGATTTATGGATAGGTGCATGGGCCCCAGTTTAGACAGAGGCGCATGTAGCGCTAATGCGCAAAGAAACAAGGACTCATTGTCGCACCGTGTGCAAAATGCGCTTGAAAACACAATGCTTTTGGCATACATGCTCTGAAGATGCACTTGTGGGATGAAAAACCCATGCACGTTCTGATAGGCACCTGGAAAGAAAATTTTAAGTAAAATTCTCTTATTCTAGGTCTGAATTCAAATCTTTATAGGTAGGCTTGGTCAGTTATGATCCCTGCAAGGTAAATAGATTAAAAAGAAGTGCTCAAACAACCCAGATATAGAGGAAATTGATACCTATCCCCAGTATGGTCGTCAGTCTGTTCTATCCTTTTTGCCACTTGGATGAGCAAAAGAGGGACACCTACAACTCTAGTTGGGTCAGCTGGACATGATTGAATTTAGTGCAAGAGTGTAATGTCCCTTTCCAAATATCATCTTCAGAGAGGAGGCTTATTAGTCTAAACCACCCCGTTAGACTATAGACATGGCTAGAAAAGGGGTAGATAAGGTTACTAGAGGTCACTCCAGTCAATGGTGTTATGTTTGGAAAGTGACATTGAGCTAAAAGTGGGTAAAAGCACTTTTAAGTCATTAAGAGATAAAATTAAAACAAACAAGCTAAAACTAGAAGTCAACAGTGAATTAGGGTTTGGGAAAGATATATGAGAAGGGTAAACGACCTAATTCATCATTATGAAGATTATGACTTGTCAGTAAGGAGTAAGGCACATATCAGGAGAGATAATTTAGTGGATTCTAGGAGGAAGACACCAGTTGGTTGATTTCGATGTTGAGAGACACATCTTAGTCACTATGGAGATCACGCAGGGCCCAGCAGCAAAGGCTCTCTTATTCAAGGTGAAGGCGCAGCCTCAAAGGAGGTTTAGTGGATCGACTCACCCCATACAGGGAGAGTTCATAGATCCCACTCTGACCCATTTCGAGAAGAAGGCTAAGCTCATGTTTTGCTTGGTTTCTCATCCAATTACGATGGTGGAAAAAATAGGGCATGTTTTCCCCATAAGGGAGAGGTGCATCATTTAGTTTCTTTTGTATTCTTGCTAAGATCCCTTTTGTCCTTAATATAGCTGAGAGATTCATTGTATTCAACCATATTTGACATTTGTACTCCAAGGAGATTTCAAAATATAATTTTGTTGTCTTTTGTCGCCATTATAATTATTTGAATGCTCATTTGTCTGTTGTAAACAACTAATCCTACACACATTAAAAACATTTCCTAGACTAGCCCAGTCAGGAACATTACAGTGGTATCAAATATTTAGTTTTTCCAGCCTATGACTAAAGAGATGATGAGTGAAACATAAGATCTAGATGGTCGTGAGCACAAGGGGATGAATATGTCACTTATGACAGGCGCAAGGAAAGAGGTTCAAGGCCTGAATTTCCTCTTTTCCATCGCATCTCAGAGGAAGAGGAAGAGGTGCACATGGAAGCAAAGAGAAGACCAGACTGTGAGGCCGAGTGCGAGGAAGAAATAATGCTAGGAGATAGATATGAGTGACCATAGGGCAGCGGTAAGGCCCCAATGGAGCCAAAGGAAGCCTTCATGAAGGTTATCAGTGATATAGTAGCTAGTTAGTGGGCCATGACTCATTCCTTGGCATAGGTGGCGGATAGATTTTCTATAGTGGGCACACCAGACACACAAGCCCCGCATGCAACACAGAGGAACTCTGGGAAAGGAGCTAGACCCCAATCTCCTACTTGCACATACACCCCTTCGAGTAGGATTCCTAAATATTTGTTTCCCATTTTCCCGAGAGCACCCCCAGTACTATCACAACTATCGATAACACACAGGCTACCCACTCATGCAGAGGAAATTTTAGAGTACAGGAGGGAGTATGCAACATTGGGCCATGACTTCCATCC
>JZKD02S0193396.1:63693-75699 GCA_000966675.3 Picea glauca | reverse complement strand
TAACTCTCAAACCGTGAGGAGTTATGTGACGTTATACATACCACCAAAAATGGCATGACATGTACCATCCAGATAGAATATGATTATTTGAAAATATATCATAACTCATATCATTACCCATCAAACAAACTTGGGTCCATTACCCAAACCTCGGCTCTCCAACTTCTCATGGCCATAACTCTCTAGCCGTGAGGAATTATGTGATGTTCCACATACCACCGGAAATGACATGACAAGAACTATACATCTAGGATATTTTCCCTAACAAATTCACTTTCCATCATCTCATTATTCCACAATTAAGCATGGGTTCTCTTACTCTCAAAGTGTCTTCCTGTGAAGGATTTCACCATAAGGGGACCACTTTGGAGTTCATCCATATTTACTTCTTATCAACCATGACCAAACAATAATGAGTCATATTTACATCAAACAATATTGGGTCCATTACCCAAATGTTTGTGCTATGGGGATTTCTTCAAGGGTTGAGATCAATGACAACCAACCTTAATCAACAATTTCTACTCAAAAAACTGTTAAAGCTCAGGTTAAAGAAAAATAGAATTGACACTTCAAAACCAAGGAGGTTGATGCAACATGCACCCATAGGCACGCCCGCTCACAGGATCTTCTCTTATTCTATGGCCCAAAGGACTCTAAGGCTCTTCTGTTTCCCTATCGGGAATTCTGCACCCACATAACTCTCGTGGGATCCCCCTCTCTTTGCTCGTTGGGAGATCGAAACTTGCGACTTTGCGAATTCAAATATCAGTGGTCGAGTGTTGGTTCTACGAATCCCCGAATGCCAATATGAGTCAACAATGACCTTTCCCTTCTCCTATCGGAACTTTCTCTATCACGATTTCACCCCTTGCGATGTCGAACACTTTGTTTTACCGACTCTCGGCTCCCGATATGCCGATTATCTGACATGCGTGCGAGTTGACCTTTTAACGTCCTGTCACCTCTATCGGGAATTCAGGGTTTGTGATTTCATGAATCATGACACTATTGTATCAGGACTTCTTACCACGAAATCCCGATATCTTGTGCCACTTATCCTCCACTCACCGACTCAGTTGTGGCCCACACTACTTACATAGCCATTGGGATATCGCGTATCGCAATATCACGATTCCTGTTACCAAATCTTCGACTCTTCTCTCACAAAATCTCGATAGGCAATTTCTTGAATAATCCAACTGTCCTGGCTGGCTTGGATCAATGGATCTATCTATCCTGAGCTTAAACCTTCGGGAATACACCGTTGTATCTCTCCTGCACATACACAAGATCTAATGACTCACAGAGAGACACGGACTATCCTCGGAGAATACCGACCATCCGTTCCTTTCGGATGAATTCTACGAAATGACCAAGTGTAGCTCCATGGAACTCGTCCACCTACTCGCAAACTTACGGTGCCTCTTGAACCTTTAAGGCACAACTTGTCTACGTTGTTCTTCAACAAACTCAAAGGCCTATCCTTCTTGAGATTTTCCATGACTCTGTGTCTTTTTAGAAAGACCTCTTCCTTGCACTCCTTGCGGAAACATTCAAGCACTTCCTAAGTGTTGAAGTCTTTGCTTCTGCGCACGCCTACAACAACAATCTTGAAAATGCTTTGCTCAGGTTCACAACCCTAAAACTTTACTTGGACTGCGCACTCCTTGCATATCTACGGTGTCCAACTGCACTTCTGGGGTGAATGAGAACAAAAGATATCTCTATCTGAACCCTCTGTCAATGCACTCCTTGCGGACACTTCAACTGCACTCCTTGCAGGAATTCTATGGCTCAAGTAGAGAAACAATTGAAACTCATTCCTTCACCCATTCAGACTTCAACTCACACATGAAATCATATACATAACATGTAAAAGAAAATGTATAACAGGAAGAAAACATTCATGAGCATATCATCAATACACAGAGAACAGACACAAAACCATGAATTTGAATCAAATTCTTTTATTAATTCAAATATCAGTACATGGGTGTTCTTACACAGCTCTCTGCATGCTCTTGCTCTTCTTCCTCTTCAGAATTATTTTACAATGCACAATGAGGGTGTCTATATCCCGTTTCCCTCTTGTGCTCTAAAGCTGTCTAGTCTAGAATTAAATCCTATCTACTTTACATTAAGTATCTTAAATGCCTCTACCTACTAAGGACGAAAACAATCCACTCAAGTTCCATTTACAATATACAAGTCTGCCTCTTATTAAAAGATTCATTTAAGATCACGCAACAACTTCAAGGTGGTTATCAAAATTTGTGTTGGCTTGTCCAGCTATCCAACTGCTTCCACACTGACTCACTTGATATAGGCGATGCTCCTGCATCATACTCCCTCACTTGAAAACTTTCATGGGCTCCTCTCCATGAGCTCCTACATGGTATGTCCATGCTTCTGTATTCCTGCTTTAGTCTCCCAGTTGGCATATTCAACTGGATGATTCTTCCATTTGACCAGATACTCAAAGTATTCTTTCCTTCTGGTCTTTTTACTGACTCTCTTGTCCAGTACGCATTCCATCTGTGGCTTCTCTACAAATGGAATTTGATTCATCCATTGGATTACTGGCTACTCAGTTCTAGTGTCTGTTTCTCCAGCTCGATATGGGTACAATTCCAAGATATTGAATATCGGAGAAATTCCGATCCCATTGGGTAATTCAATCTCATAAGCATTTGCCTTGAATTTCCTTAAGACCTTGCATGGCCTGATTTTCTTCATCTTCAATTTATTGTATGTTCCTCTTGGTGACCTTTCTTTTGTCAAATGTGCTAGAACCAGATCACCAACTTCAAACTGAATTTGTCTCTTATGTTGATCTACTCTGTGCTTATATTCTTGGCTTGATTTCAGTAGTCTCTCCTTCACCTGGTTGTGAAGTTCTTTTATCGCTTCTACGAATTCTTCTACACTAGTGCTCCTAATCGCAGTCTGTTCTGAATCCCTCAGTTCATAAATTCCTTTTGGTTGCATGCCATAGACAAACTGAAATCGACTTTTCCATGTATTCATTTTCACTGAGTCATTATACGCGAACTCTGCCTATGGTAATATGTGGTCCCACTGGCTATGGTGCTCTGTCACCAAGCGCCTCAGCAAGTCTCCCAGACTTCTGTTCACCACTTTTGTCTATCCATCTGTTTGAGCATGATACGCCGAACTAAATAACAAGTTAGTTCCCAGCTTCTTTCATAAGGTCCTCCAGAAATTCCCTATGAACTTTGTATCTCGATCCGAAACTATACTCTTCGGCAACCCATGAAGTCAAATGACCTCTTTCAAGAACAGATTGGCAATGTGAGTTGCATCACTGGTCTTATGACATGGAATGAAGTGTGCCATTTTGGAAAATATATCCACTACCACATAGATTGAATCACAACCTCTTTGTGTCCATGGAAACCCCAATATGAAATCCATGCTAATCGCATCCCATGGCCTTTCAGGTATTGGAAATGGTTAATAAAACCATGCATTCTTCTTTCTTCCCTTCAAATGCTAGAAAATTCTACATCTATCTACAAATCTCTTGACATCTTCTCGCATTCCTAGCCAAAAATATGATTTGCTCAGCTTTGCAAATGTTTTGTCATGACCAAAGTGTCCTTCCAATCCACAACTGTGTTTCTCCTTTAGCAAGTTCTCCCTCATGGATCATTTCGGAATACACAGTTGATTGCCCTTAAATATCAATCCTTCCCAGATCATGTATTCAGCCCATTTCCTTCTATCTATGAGAACTGGATTTTCAGCTGCTTCATACGCCTCTCCAAAATCCTGATCATTTGCGTACATGTCCCTAAGATCATCAAAACCCAATGTTTTGACTTGGAACTCCTGCAACAACAAACACTTCCTGCTCAAAGCATCAACAACTTTGTTAGCATTACCATACATATGTTTTATCACAAATGTGAAATTATGCATATACTCAACCCATTTAACATGTTTCTAATTCAACTTCTCCTGTTGAGTCACAAACTGCAGTGCATGATTTTCACTGTACAAAATAAACTCTTTGGGTATCAAGTAATGCCTCCATTTCTTCAATGATTGAATAATAGTGTAAAATTCTTTATCATAAGTGGAATACTTCAACTTTGCTTCATTCAACTTCTTGCTGAAATACGCTATTGGCCTGTTGTCTTGACTCAAGACCGCTCCTATCGCAAATCCACTTGCATCGCATTTCACCTGAAATGTTTTCTGGAAATCCAACAACACAAAAACTGGTTGTTCCCTAATCTTCCTTTTCAACAATTTGAATCTCTTCTCAACCTCATCAGTGCAGGGAAAAGACTTATGTTGCTTATTCACTGTATCCATCATTTCTGCACTGATTCCACTGAAATTTCTGACAAATTTTTGGTAGAAACTAGCCAGTCCGTGAAAACTTCTCACCTCAAAAATATTCCTCTGTGATGGCCAATTTTTTATCACCTCCACCTTATATGGATCCATCCTCAACTCATTCATCAAAATAACAAACCCCAAGTAAATGAGTTATGTCTTCATGAACGAGGATTTCTTCATATTAATCAACAACTTCTCCTGCTGTAGTCTCTGCATCACTCTAACCAAATGCTTCAGATGCTCTTCCACTGTCTTGCTGTAGATCAGTATGTCATCCAAATACACGATGACAAATTTTCCGATGAACTCCCTCAGGACTTCGTTCATCAACCTCATGAAGGTACTTAGCACATTTGTTAATAAAAATGGAATAACAAGCCATTCATACAACCCCTCGTTTGTTTTGAATGTTGTCTTCCATTCGTCACCTTCTCTCATACGAATCTGGTGATATCCACTCTTCAAATCAATCTTTGAAAAATACTTTTCTCCACTTAAGAAATCCATTAAATCATCCATCCTAGACAATGGAAATCTTTAACTGATGGTTATCTTGTTAATCACCCTCGAGTCAGTACACATCCTCTAGCCTCTGTCTTTCTTTGGACTGAGTATTGTTGGAACAACACATGGACTCAAGCTTTCCCTGAACAAAACTTTGTCCAATAACTCATGGACTTGCCTTTTAACTTCCTCATTCTCCTGCGGTGTCAATCTGTATGCGAATTTGTTTGGAAAACTAGATCCTGGTATGAGATCAATATGATGACTCACACTCCTGATTGGTGGCAACGAATGAGGTAATTCGTCCACTATTATATCAGGGAACTCTTCTAGCGGTTCCTGAATTTCATCTGGTAATTCATCCACTCTTTTGCTAGTCAGAACAATCTTTCGTTTCCTGACCACAATGAACTGTGGATCCTCCTTCTTCTTCACTCCTGTAAGAAGTTCCTTCCCACTCATGATAAGTACTTTGTTGCTTACTTCCAGCTTCACCTCCTTATCCTTTATCGGAAGCAACATGTGTGTCCTCCCATTCTTCTCCAGGGTGTATGTGTTCATTCTCCCATCATGAATCACATTTATGTCATATTTCCATGGTCTACCCAGTAATAGATGACAAAAATCCATAGGAATGACATCACATAAGATCTTATCATTATATCCTCCTATCTTGAATTCAACCAAACATTGTTTTGTGACAGTTACCTGGTGTCCTTTTTGTAGCCACAAAACTCTGTATGGGCTTGGATGATGAGTCATCTCTAGCTGCAGCTTTTCTACCATTTCTGTAGAAATGAGATTATCCATTCTACCACTGTCTATAATGACCTTGCACACCCCATCCTTGGTCTTGCAAGCAGTCCTGAAAATTCTGGTCCTTTGGACTGAACTCTCCACCTCCTTCTCTGGTGTTAAGAGAACTTTTTGCATCATCAACGACCTTCTGCCTTCAGCGTCTTCTGCCTCAACATCTCACCTCTGCGCTTCGGTGATGTGAGATTCTCCTCCATATTTATTTTTATCTAGACACCCAAATGACTTGTGTGCATTCTTTCCATATGTGAAGCATGTGATTACTCCACCTCTTCCTCTTCCTCTACCTCTAGTACGGGGAAAAGTGTTGTTGTCAGCATAATCTCCTCTCTGCTCATTATGTTGTCCTCTCTATTCAACATATTGCTGCCCTCACTATGAGGTTACACCTCTCTATTCGAGTTGGAGGTTTCTTCCATTCCTCCTTGGGCTTCTGGTTTCTATCCTGGGCAACGGATTTACCTCTGGGTTGACTTTAGCCTTATCCCCTCTGACTTTGCTTTCGACTCAGCTTCTCTTCATCTTTCAGAGCCATCTAATAAGCATCTTCCATCGTTTGGATGGTTACCATGCTCATCTCATCCTGAATGTCCTATCTCAGGCCATTCATATATTTGGCAACTTTTTCATCATCACTCTCCCGATGACCTGCCCTCATGTTCATTTTATAGAACTCCTTAGTATATTCCTTTACTGTCATCATCTTCTGTCTCAGGTTCTGAATTCTCCTGAACAGAGAAATTTGATAGTCTCTTAGGACGAATTTTTCCTTCATCTCTACAATCATCCTGTCCTAGCTTTTGATCTTCTGCTTTCCCTTGTAGTGTCTGTCAGCTTGTAGTTCATCCCACCGCAATGATGCATGTCCCTTCAATATAGTGACAACATGCTTGACCTTCTTATCTTATTAAACATTTTCATAGTCAAAGTATGTGTCTAGAGCTCTGATCCTGTCTAGAAGCTCTTCTGCATCCAAGTTTCCCTCGTAAACTGGAATGTCCATATTTTCTCTTGCACCCATCCTTGCAATAGCTCTAATCAAATGCTTGTTTGATGCATCTTCGACTGCAACTTCCTCTTGTCGTTCAGCCTCAACGTTTCTTTTGGAATCACTCAGATCCCCTGCACTGTCTGTGCATTTTTTTGTTGTCTCCATGTCTTCTAGTCTAGCTCAGAGATCACGCATTTGTCTCTCTATGGCTGGATCTTCCATCTGTCGACCTCTTCTTCGCGGCATCTCCCTATCCTCTGGATCAGGTGACTATATATCTCTTCTTGGCGGCATAGTGAATTTCCTTCTTCTCTGCTACAGAAAGAAAAGAGTCTTTCTGTTCTCTGATACCAAACTGACGTAGCACGCACCCGCAGGCATGCCCGCTCACAGGATCTTCTCTTCTTCTACGACCTGAAGAACTCTAAGGCTCTTTTATTTCCCTATCGAGAATTTTGCACCCACAGAACTCTCGTGGGATCCCCCTCTCTTTTCTCTTCAGGAGATTGGAACTCGCGACTTCACAAATTCAAAGGTCAGTGGTCTAGTGTTGGTTCTACGAATCCCTGAACACCGATATGAGTCAACATTGACCTTTCCCTTCTCCTATCGAAACTTTCTCTATTGCAATTTCGCCCCTAGCGATGTCAAACATTTCATTTTACCGATTCCCGACTCCCGATATGCCGATTATCTGACACACATGCGAGTTGACCTTTTAACGTCCTGTCACCTCTATCGGGAATTCAGGGTTTGCAATTTTGTGAATCCTGACGCTATTGTATCGAGACTTCTCACCATGAAACCCCGATAGCTTATGCCACCTGTCCTCCACTCACCGACTCAGTTGTGGCCCACACTATTTACGTAGCTTTCGAGATATTGCGTATCGCAATATCGCGATTTCCATTACCAAATCTTCGACTCTTCTCTCACGAAATCTCGATAGGCGATTTCATGAATAATCCAACGGTCCTGGCTGGCTTGGATCAACGACTCTATCTGTCCTAAGCTTAAGCCTTCGGGAATACACCGTTGTATCTCCCCTGCACATCCATAAGATCTAACAACTCACAAAGAGTCATGGATTCTCCTCGGAGAATACCGACTGTCCGTTCCTTCCGGATGAATTCTGCAAAATGACCTAGTGTAGCTCCACGGAACTCGTCCGCCTGCTCACAAACTTACGATGCCTCTTGAACATTCAAGGCACAACTTGTCTGCGTTGTTCTTCAACAAACTCAAAGGCATATCCTTCCTGAGCTTTTCCATGACTCTACATCTTTTTAGAAAGACCTCTTGCTCGCACTCCTTGCAGAAACCTTCAGACACTTCCTAAGTGTTGAAGTCTTCAACTCTGCGCACGCCTACAATAGCAATCCTGAAAATGATTTTCTTAGGTTCGCAACCCTGAAACTTTACTTGGCCTGCACACTCCTTGCACGGCTCCGGTTCCCAAATGCACTTCTGGGGTGAATGAGAACAAAAGCTATCTCTATCTAAACTCTCTGTCAATGCAGTCCTTGCGGACACTTCAACTACACTCCTTACAGGAATTCTCTGGCTTAAGTACAGAAACAATTGAAACTCATTCCTTCACCCTTTCAGACTTCAATTCAGACATGAAATCATATACACAGCATGTAAAAGCAAATGTATAACAGGAAGAAAACATTCATGACCATATCATCAATACACAGAGAACATACACAAAACCATGAATTTGAATCAAACTCTTCTATTAATTCAAATATCAGTACCTAGGTGTTCTTACAAAGCTCTCTGCATGCTCTTTCTCTTCTTCCTCTTCAGAATTATTTTACAATGCACAATGAGGGTGTCTATATCCCGTTTCCCTCTTGCGCTCTAAAGTTGTCTAGTCTAGAATTAAATCCTATCTACTTTACATTAACTACCTTAAATGCCTCTACCTACTAAGGATGAGAGCAATCCTCTCAAGGTCCATTTACAATATACAAGTGCGCCTCTTATTAAATGATTCATTTAAGATCGTGAAACAACTTCAACGTGGTTATCAAAATTTGTGCTGGCTTGTCCAGCTGTCCAACTGCTTTCACACCATCTCTCTTGATATAGGCGATTCTCTTGCATTAGAGGTCGATGGTAGCCTAGCAACAACTATTGCAACAAGCCCATAACACCTGTTTGTCTCACACCAAACTCAAAAACTCTAACAACCAATAACTTTTGAACTGGAGGCCAGTAATAGGCATAATACTAGTCGTTTTAAAGCTATCGATGATCAAAAGAGAAGATCGATAACTATGAATATAATTTTGGCCAAAAAACAGGTTGGTAGTGTGCGAACTTACATGAATAAATTGTTACAAAATTGTCATTCATGGCACTTTCAGAATAAATTTCACACACACACACACATATATTACGTAAAAAAAATGTTAAATTTAATGTGACCTCTTCCTCACATCCTTGTGTTTGCAACAGCTGTAATTGTCCTTTTCAAATGTGATTATCTAATCACAGATCGAACAAAATGATTATGAATCACAGATCGAACAAAATGATTATGAATCACACATCGAACAACACCCACTATTGTTCACGTCATACACAAGTCATGCAATGTGCACGTTAGAAATAAAATGTTCCTTATGACATTGCCTTAACTTTGCACAGATCCAACATTCCACAGATCTACAATTTGCACTAACCAATTTGAAGGACAAATTCATAATTTGTGGTCTTAATTATGCTTTATATATATAATAAATTTGGCATTACTCATCTCGTGCGGAAACAAATACATACCCGAACAAGCAATTAATAAATATTAAATGCAATACATCCCCTAACTTCCTGAGCCCACACTCGATTTCACAATCCAACTGCATCGGCTTATCGGCCTCCCGCCACATTATTTATCTATTTGCAACGTCGTCCCACATATAGAAATTTGATATATGCACCTAGTGTTCTCCCATGTGAATGCATTCTTTGTACCACAACATTTGTTCTGCAATAAATATTAAGCAGAGATGCTAATGCACACTGCCACCACCTCTAAATAAGAAGTGAAAGATTAAAACCAATCATATCGCACTAAAAAATGCTTTTCTTATTTTTTTTATTAAAAAAAATATTATTAACAATTTACCATGTTAGACTGTTAGATTTAAGTTAGATTTTGCAAAAAAACATTGGAAAATTTAATTTCAAAGAAAAAACTATTAACGAGGCACTCGAATGTAGTGACTAATAACATAAATTCCATAGATTTAGAGTGGTTTAGAGTGGGGAGGAGAGTCCGAGATGGTTATTGGAATGTTAGGGGCAGAGAGAGAATAGATAAGAACGAGGGTGATGATCCAACTTGCCCACGCTCACACTACCCTACACTTTAGCCCTATTAACCCACTAATACCCAACAATTTTTTTTTTTTTGGTTTTCTCTTTTCCTTAATTTTTTTCAATCTTAGTTTTATCAACTTGTTCCCTGATAAATTTTGAATAATGATATATCCAAGTTGATTTTTTTTATCAAATGTGATAACTTTACTAGCAACAACCACTTTATAAAAGTGGTTGATATACGTCGATCGGCGTCATTAATTTGTAAAGGTGAAAAATGACGTTGATTGGCGTATATCAACCACTTTTATAAAGTGGTTGTTTCTAGTTGACGACCGACATGCTTTGGAAACTACCATACTTTAATAATGTATTATTAATATTTTACCTTATTAATGTATTAATATAGTATTAATAATGTATTAATGTTAAAGTAATATATTGTTATAAAATAATAATATATTATTATTAATACATTATTATACAATAATAAAGTAATCCATGAATAAGTTAATACATGAATAAAACATTAATACATTAAAAATGTATTAAAGTAATAAAAAATACATTAAATTGTTATATTAAATTACTAATACATTAATAAAATATTTAAACAATCATAAAGTAATACATTAATTAATAAGATTAATTAATAATGTAATGATACATTAATAAAATAACGATACATCAACACTTTGATAATATATCACTCAAATTAATATATTATAATAATGTATTAACTCATTATTATAATGTTAAAATATTTTATAAATAACATATTTATAGATTATTAATTAATGCATTAATAAAGCATTAACAAATACATTAAGTAATAAATTAAAATAGTATATTAAGTGTTTATTATTTGTTTAAATATATTATAGTTAATATATTTATATATTCTTAATTAATAAATTAATGTATTAATAAAATATTTATACATTATGAAATAATACATTAATAAAATATTAATAAATTATTGTTAATTAATACATTAATAAAGCATTAAAACATGAAAAAATATTTAATTAATAATAGTACATTAATATATTGAAGTAATAAAGTACAAATACATCAATAATACATTATTACATAAATAGAAAACATTGACCATCACCATCACCATCACCATCACCATGATAATAACCATGGTTCAGAGTGATAGCCTATGGTTCACAATCACGATAGTTAACTCCAATCGATGATGACCATGACAATCACTATGCCTGATGTACGATATATATATATATATATATATATATATATATATATATAGTTTATTGCATTGCTACAACCGTAAATGTTTATGACAATGGAAAATATATTGAGAGTTGTTCATCACAATGTGACGTTGGACAATGATCGTGACATTGGGAAATGGTCGTCACATTGCGACGTTGGGAAATGTTCATCAGAATGCGATGTAGGGAAACGTTCATCATAGTGAAATGGAAATGTTAGTTACAATGAGATGTATGGAATCATGTTTTACTTTATAGACAATGAATTATATTTTTCCTAAGGACATTGATAACAAAAGGGAAATGTTCGTCACATTGTGACGATGGGAACCATTCGTGACACTGTGACATTGGGAAATGGTCGTCGCATTACGACGTTTGGAAATGTTCATCATAATGCAATGGAAATGTTAGTCACAATGAGATGTATGGAATCATGTTTTACTTTTCAGAGAATGATTTATATTTTTAAAGTATTGTTAATTAATACATTAATAAATCATTAAAACATGAAAACATATTTAATTTATAATAGTACATTAATATATTGAAGTAATAAAGTACAAATACATTAATAATACATTATTACATAAATAGAAAACATTGGCCATGACCATCACCATCACCATCACCATGATAATGACGATGGTTCAAAGTGATAGCCTATGCTTCACCATCACGATAGTTAACTCCAATTGATGATGACCATGACAATGACTATCCCTCATATATATATATATATATATATATATA
>JZKD02S0193396.1:11025-33353 GCA_000966675.3 Picea glauca | reverse complement strand
TTAAATAATCTCTTCATTAGAAATACCTTATTTGACACCGAGGGTTTTTCATACAATTTGGCCAACGTGTCCATCAAACCCTTCGTTGTCTTTTCTTTCGAAATATTGAAAGCCATCGACGCTCCGAGGCTCAGCCATATCATTCCTAGAGCCTTTCTATCAAGAATCTCCCATTCTTCCTCCTTCATGGCCATTGGCTTCTTTGATACTCCACTCAATGGTAGGAATAGATCCTTCTGATATAAATAATCTTCCATCTGCATCTTCCATAACTGGTAGTTTTGGCCGTTAAATTTCTCGACCCTAAACTTTCCATCTTCCGACATTGCTCCGACTCGAACCAGGAACCCTCTTTTCCTGCGAGTTACCCTACGCTTTGATACCAGTTGTTAGAAAAATAGGACTGTGGAGAAATAAAATAAAACAAATGCAGAAACAAAACACAGAAGAAACACAATACAAGAGAGACACAGATTTCCATGGTTCACCCAGTGTGGGCTACGTCCACCAAAAAAATTGCCAGTTCCTTCCTTTATTATTATCCAGTAAATGAAGGGATACAACCTACAACAAAACCCATTGTAACTTCCTCTTCTTTCTCTCAGAGCCTCCTCTCTCAGAACACAATATTCACCCTCATCAATAGCCGCAATACATTTCCCTAATAAAAGAGGGTTTCCTTCTAGGAAAAAAAAAACCCTAACATAATCTCTACCGTTAGATCTGTGACCTTATCATGAACGGTCCAGATTTACAATGAAATTACAATATACTTTTACAAGGCAATTTTTGCTTCGGGGGCTTCGCCCCCGAACCCCTGCTAGGGGCCCGCTTGCCCCCAAACCCCCCGGACCCCACAGAGGGGGTACCCCCCCTCTGCACTCCCCCATGTGGAAGAGTGTACATGCTTCTGGGGTGTAAATACTTCATGGGGTATAAACATGGCTGAAAGCAAAAGACCTCTAAATCAGGAAGATAATTGGGCTCCACAACCAACAAAGATATTAGTAACCTTGGCGATGATAATAAATCCCTTTATTTATCAAGAAAGGATTACGAAGCATCTTTAAGTAAAGAAAGTACGTCAGAAGAATAGGTTAGCAATAATATGTCTGATGATTTCACATATCAAAATATTGCAAATGATATTATTGTTGAACTATAGGGAAAATATAATTTAAGACCAAGAAATAAAAATCTGCCAAATGTTCCGACAAAAAAGAATTTACCGAGAAACGAAACCGATGATGTAACTCCAAAAGTTGCAGATAAACAGTCTGCATAAAGAAACACAGCTGATACACAACCTGTATAGTTAGAGATAGTAGGAACACTCCCTGTGAAGACACAATCTCCTATAAAAGAAAACAAGGCCACATCTCAACGTAAAATTGAGAAGAAAGGTATGGAAGCCCCGAAGATTGAAAATGACAAGGCTCTAGGAAAATTTAATTTGGAATATGAAACAAATAAAATCAAAATTCCTATTCCCCTTGTCGACTTAGATAAAAATACTGTATACAGAAAACAAATCGCCAAAATGATTAATTTTTCCGAAGATGAAATCCAAGCCGGCGCTATTAACTTAGAGGATGACAAACCTATCTTAGTCTTCAGTCCACACGTCGAAGGTGCAAGAGACACCATGGCTCCTTTTTATATTACATTAACCCTGTTTGATCACCTTCTCCATAAATGTATGTTGGATTCCAGAGCTTCCCACAATGTTATGCCAAAGGCAATAATGGAAAAACTTGGTCTTTAAATCACAAGACCCTATGGTGATTTATGTTCTTTTGATTCGAGGAAAGTAAAATGCATAGGTATGATTAAAGACCTAATGGTAGGTTTGGCTCAAATACCTACTAAAAGTATTCTTATGGATGTAGTAGTCATTGACATTCCCCCAAGGTATGGTATGCTCTTATCTAGATCATGGGGCACTAAGCTTGGAGGATCTCTCCAGCTAGATATGACTTATGCTACAATTCCAGTTTTTGGAGGCCAATTCACTTGTCTTTACAGAGAGACTAGGTTGGCCTTTACTGTAGGTGACCCAAACAACCCCAACAATCATCCAGTTTATATTGCCGACCAAGATTTAGGAAATTGTATATTATCCTTAGATGATGATTTTGAATTGGATGTAGACGATAAATGTATAGAAGAAAAAATTGAAAAAAAAAAAATAGAGAAAAATGTATATAGTATTGGCGTATGGAAAATGTATTTTGATGGTGCTTCCTCCTATCTTGGAGTTGGAGTAGGAGAACTTCTCAGGGCTCCCGATGATCAATTTGTTATTCCTTTTTCATATAGGCTCCAGTGGAATGTAGATTGTACAAACAATGTATGCGAATATGAAGCTTTAGTGCTAGGATTAGAAGTTGCTAGAACGATGAAAATTAAGAAAATCGAAGTATTTGGTGATGCATAGTTAATTATAAAACAGGTGAATCAATAGTATCAGGCGAAGAATCCTAGATTATGGTCATATAGGAATTATGTCTGGGATTTAATAGAGAACTTCTTCACAAATGTGAATTTTCATTTCGTCCCAAGATCCGAAAATCAAGAGGCTGATGCTTTAGCGAAAGATGCATTAGCTTTTACACACCTGGCTTATTTTAATTTAAAATATCATATACAAATGAGACATTGCCCTTCAATACCAAATAATATTCAACATTGGCAGATTTTTGAAGATGATGAGCAGCTTCGAAAGTTTCTAGAATCATTAGATGAATTCACATAAACACATATCGATCAGGAAAATCAAAATGATCCTATTTGGATCATGCAAGAAGGGGAGGATTCTAAGGAATTTCATGATAAAATTGAAAACCACCGAATTCATGTTCTCAAGAACAACCAAATCCCCAAGGGTCTAATCCCTTTGGAAATACTTTTTAATAAAGATGATATCCCTTCTAAACTACTCTACAACCCCAACCAGAGGAGGTTGAAGATTGTAATATAGGCACTGAAGATAACCCTCGAATGGTTAAAATTTCCAAATATTTATCAACAAAAAACAACAATAAATAAACGGAGTTGTTAAGAAAATATAAAAATGTTTTTGCATGGTCGTATGAAGAACTGAAAACATATGACACTTCTGTAATTGAACATAAAATACCTCTCAAACCAGGTGTCAAACCTTTCAAACAAAAACTCCGACAATTTAACCCTATTTTATTACCTGTCATCAAACGAGAAGTCAAAAAACTTCTGGACACTAAGATAATCGTACCCCTAAGATATTCTGATTGGGTAGCTAATCTAGTCCAAGTTAGAAAGAAAAATGGGGAAATCAAACTATGTGTTGATTTCAGGAATCTTAATAAATCTTCTCTAAAAGATAATTATCCTCTACCTAAAATGGACCATGTTCTTGAAAAAGTAGTAGGGGCTAACAGAATGTCCATGATTGACAGATTTTTAGGTTATAATGGAATTGTCGTCAGTGATCTTGACAAAGAAAAAACCACATTTACCACTCCTTGGGGCACGTTTATGTATGATAAAATGTCGTTTGGACTAATGAATGCAGGAGCTAATTTTCAACACGCAATGGATATTGCTTTCATTGGTGAACGAGACAAGTTTGTAGTCATCTATTTGGCTGATCTTACTGTTTTTTCTAAATCAGATGAAAACCATATGATTCATCTCAAACGAACATTTGAAAAATGTCGCAGGTTTGGTCTATCATTAAATCCTAAAAAATCTCATTTCACTATGCAAGAAGGCAAGTTGTTGGATCACATTGTATCCTGAAATGGAATTAGGATTGACCCTAAAAGAGTAGAGGCTATAGATACAATAGCTATTCCTAGGAATGTGAAAGAAATTCAATCATTTTTAGGAAAATAAATTTCTTGAGAATATTTATTCCTAACTTCGCTGAAATTGTTAAATTGATTATAGATATGGTCAAAAAAAACAGTGAAGTAAAGTGGACAACAGAAGCTAAGGCATCCTTTTCCCACATTAAGAAGGTTATAAGTGAGGCACTCGTACTAGCGAGCCCAAATTATCTCAAAGATTTTCTTATTTTTTCATTTGCCTCTGAACACATGCTTGCTTTCATACTCCTTCAGAAGAACAAAGAAGGTTTCGAGCAACCGATATCCTTCTTTAGCAAAAGTCTCTGAGATGCTAAACTCAAATACAACATAATGGAAAAGCAAGTGTATGCTATGGTAAAAACATTGAAAGTTTTCAGAACTTATGTTTTACATTCTAAAGTGATTGCATATGTACCCACTAGTGCTATAAAAGATATCTTGGTTCAAGCAGACAGTGATGGTAAAAGAGGAAGATGGCTTGAAAAAATTCAAGAGTTTGAATTGGAGGTTAAACTGACCAAATTGGTAAAAGGACAGGGTTTAGCTAAACTTTTAGCTGAATCCAATTTCAGGGCTCTTGGGATAAACAATTCTTAGGAGGAAGAAGGATGGGTAGACATGAATGAACTTGAGGACCAAATGGTTGAAAACAATATCAAGGAGAAATTCACATCATCGAATTGGTACAAGGATATAACTGTAACATACTTATTAACTTTGAAATGTCCAGTGGACTTGTCTCCATCCAAAGCTAGAATGCTGAAGCTGCATGCAGTTAAATACTGTATTTCCAAGAAACAATTATATTGGAAAGACCCACTTGGTTTCCTCTTAGTCTGTCTGATCGAATCATAAACATAAGAAGTTATAGGTCAATTTCATGAAGGAGTCTGTGGAGGACACCACTCTTGGAGAGATACAACATATAAAATCCTGAGAGATGGTTATTACTGGCCTAAACTTTTCCCAGATGTAAATGCTAAGGTACGAACTTGCAACCCTTGCCAATTCTTTGCAGGAAAACATAAGCTACCAGCGATGCCATTAGTCCCAGTCAAGACAAAAGCTCCTTTTCAGCAATGGGGACTAGACTTCATAGGGGAGATTAATTCTCATTCAAGTGCCCAACACAGATGGATCCTGACCGCTACAGACTATTTCACCAAATGGGTGGAAGCCATCCCAACAAAGAAGGCTACTGATTCAGTAGTTATAGACTTCTTAGAAGAAAATATCTTGTCTAGGTTCGGTTGTCCTAGAAAGATAGTCGCAGACAATGCGCAAGATTTTAAGTCTATGGCAATGGTCAGTTTTTGCCAGAAATATAATATTGTGTTGGGACATTCCACAACATACTACCCGCAGGGAAATGGTCTGGTAGAATCGTCTAACAAGAGCTTGACTAGTATAATCAAAAAAGTGTTAAATGAAAATAAAAAATCTTGGCGCTTACATTTAAAATATGCTCTATGGGCAAATCGGATAAGCATAAAAAAGTCTATCGGTAATTCTCCCTTTCAAATGGTATATGGAATAGATGTAGTGTTGCCCATAAATCTAGCACTTCCTGTGATGGAACTATGGCAAGACGAGAAGGAAGAACCAAATCCTCTCACAAGAAGGATAAACCAGCTGATTGAAGTTCAGCAGCACAGGGATGTAGTGGATGAAAAGTTGCAGAAGTACCAGGATGACATGAAGATATTATTTGATCGTAAAGCCAAGGACAAGAACTTTCTCCTAGGGGATCTCATTTTAAGGTGGGATGCTCGAAAAGAGGATTCAGGAAAAAATGGTAAATTTGATCATATTTGGTATGGACCATTTAAGGTAGCATCTTTTGAAGGAAAAAATTCATTTCTGCTTGAAAATTTGGATGGTAAGATATTGAATGCCCCTGTTAATGGGCATTTTTTAAAGCATTATATGGAGTAATTAATTTGCAGAAAATATCATTGTATATACCGTTTTGTTTTCCATTTTTAGAAAACCCATTCTCATTTTGTAAATAAATTAAAATAAAATAAAAATTAGTTATTTAAAAAAAATAAAAATAAAATAATACTAATAAATAATAAATAAATAAATAAATAAAAATAAAAATAAGAAGAAAACTCCAAAGAGTTATTTTTGAAATCATAACCTAGGTCTTCTGGCTTACAGATTGTTGAAAATCTCCTTTTATACCCTCGATATTATCTTTCACGTTTTTGGACTTTCTTATCAGAGTAGGAGAGATTATGTATTGATCTGGAAAATCAATAAATGATTAAATTCAGTAAGGTCAGTTTTCATTGTTCTTATTCTCTGACTAAAAGTGGTTATGTTTGAGTTGATTTTGACTATCTTAGGCTTCTTAATAGTTTTTCTGAGGATTTAAGCTTGCTCAAAAGAAAACCCCTGAAAATAATCTTTCGCTTTTTCTCTACAAACTAAGGGGTTTTGAAAGTTGAGAAAAATTGGTCTAGAACAATCAAAACAAGTTGACAAACCTCTATTACAAATTTTTACACAGATAACCTCCTCTGATATTTTAAGTATCATTGATTGCCCCCACTTCATATGCACAAGCTAACTATAAGACAGATGGTGAAAGGAAATTCATATTTGATTGCCCCCATCTAGTCCCATAGATGATGAAAGGAAATTCATTTAAATGATTGCCCTTGTCTAAATATAAAAGAAACCGATAACTTCACCAGGGTACTGAACATGCCTGCTGGCAGTGAAACAATATCTGAGGATAAAATTAGCACTCGAAGCGGTGAAAGGAAATTTAGTAAAAAGGGACAGATAACTTCACCGGGGTACTGAACAAGCCCACTGGTAGTGAAGAAATATCTGAGGTGTCTGTAAGGTTGTCATACTTATCTATCACTCTATTCTAGTTATCAGTTTTTCGAAACCGGATATTCATCTTAAGTCAAAATAGAACTTCCCAATTTAAAAATTATAAATTTTATTTCGATTGATGCAATCTGAAATTTACAAATCTGTTGAGTTTCCTAAAATTGTTCTAATCATCTTAATACTAACTTAAATTTAGAATGGGAAGGAGAATATTATGAAGAAGACTACATCTGAGTTTAAAGCAAATAAAAAGTTTTGAAAAGGTTTTTGAAGGTTTTATAGAATCTCTTTTTCCTCTCCTTTAAACAATTTATCAGTGATAAACCCTTGACACCATTTACTCAATGAAGGCACTGAGTCTACATGTTCTCCTCATCCCACAGGGATACGAGGTGCCCAGTTGGAGCCTATGTTGAAACATATCTTAAAATCTTTTATCCTTAAGGCCTAGATTTTTTATTTTTTGTGTTTTTAAGGTTTCGGCTTTCCTAAAACAAGAATTTCGTCATTTCTGAATTCACGATACCTTTTTAATCAATTTTTTTTTTGGGGATGACAAACGAAAAAGGGTTTACAAAAAATATAAACTTTCCAACGCTCTCTGAAAAATTATTTAAAATGGGTTGTAATTTTAAAATTTACGATTTTTTAATTTAAACGTTAAAGAAATTGGGATTCGAGGTTTTCTACAAACAAATGTTTGATGCAAATTGAATCACGAAACCACAATCCCCAATTTCCCGATGCTTTTAATTCTTAAGTAAAAGCATGAATTAATCTAATCTCTTCTAAGAATGATTAAGGGTTAAATAACTATATCGCGATTTCGGGATTCGTGGTTCGGTAAGAACGCATCTCTTGTCATCACATTTCCTGAAATCTTGATTTCTGAAACCCCGATTCATAAATCACGTTAGATTAAACTAATTATATTTTGGCCCTAATCATGATTACTCATCTAATTAAGATAAGTTAAGTCCTATATTGAAAAGAGAAACAAGCCATAGCGATTTCGTGATTTCAGGATTCACAATTCCATGAGAGCACGTCTCATGTCATCATGTTTCCCGAAATATGGATTTTCGAAATCCTGAAAGGGTCTAATCTCGATTAATTAACATGCAAAAAACGTTTAAATCTTAAATAAATTATCGCTATTTCGCGATTTCGCAATTTCGGCGATTGGGTTTTTCGATGACATACCTTTCGACATCAAGATTGTTGAAACCTCGAGAAGTCATGTTTTCAAATTGAATCTATAATTAACACTAATAAATCTTCTTTCTGAAACGGGTTTAAAGGTAATCTTTCTGTAAGTGTTCATTAATGCTTCGTTTTCCGATTAAGAAAGTTTCTTTTTTTATTTGAAAAGCCGAGAGCGCCTAAGTATGGATATTAAATGCATATCTCCGAAAATATCTTCGGCATTAAGAGCTTTGAATTTGTGACAGTTGTACAAATCTCGTCTTTTTTAAAATATGTTCTAAGTAAACATTCGAACGTTTGTATTTAATTTTTAAGCTGAGCTTATTCATCCACTATCTGTGACAGGTTTTTAAGTCAAAGATAAATCCATGGCACCTAAAAAGGCACCGAAGAAAAAGAAAGACACATAGGAAGGTGATATTATCTCCGATACTACTCCACAAGCCATACACTCTATCAAATCAAGGGCTCAAGTCTCTGAATTGTTGGAGGATGAGTTAAAGAATGCAAACCCTGATTCTGAAAATCATCTCCGGGACGTTGTTGAGTCTGAACTTCATAAGGTTGTTGTGCGTCCGAGGCTGGTGGCATATACTGAGATGGTCGGATAGGCTCTGGATAAGGTAGATATCCCAACAAGGAGCATTCAGAATGAGCAAGGATCTATCGTCGGCTCATTCAGGCCTGAGCACATTCAAGTAATGTATAAACTCTCACCAAAACATAAACAAACCTTTAATGCTGAATTTTTAGCTGACTTTTAGAGAAAAGAATGTATTTAGGTAGACCAAACGTACCCCGACATGATTAAAGGATGGGTGAGGTCTAAATCAAAGTTTAGGGGTAATTCTCATGGGATTTATGCTACAACTTCCTTAAATGAATATATGGTTTATGTAGCCATGATGTTATGCATACTTTTCGGGAGAAAAGATCCCTGTCACTTTCATGCAGACTAGGTACCCTTCTTAGAGAAAGTTTCAGAAGGAAATAGTTTTAACTGGCATAAAATTTTATCGGATAACCTGACACAAGAAATTTTAAATTACAAAGCAGCCAAGTCAAAAGGACAACCAATGTATTTTTATATGTATGCATATATTATGGATGCAATCTGTTTTATGACCCCATTTCCATTAATGAATTGGAGTTGGAGCATCTCATGTCCAGAACCCATTCATGAATACCACTCATCCTTTTTGGAGGAAAAAGCTAAAGACATTTTTTATGATGTTTGTCATTTTGTCATTATTCCTATGCACAAATTATTTTTTGGATTCGAACCCCCTCGCATTTCTGATGCAGTCATAGAAGGTCTTAAATCAGTTGTTGATTGGTTTATTGAGGAAATTTTTTCCCATATTAGGGTTTATGGTTGTTCTATTCCCCCTCATGCACTCCCGAAATTCTTACCAGACAAATTGGTATGCAGAGAAGTAGCTCATCAGATAGCCAAGGGTGGTATTGGGTTGGAATTGAAAGCACTTCAGAAAAAAGCATGGCCATCTTTCCCTGTTCATGTCAGGAGATTTCCTTTATCAAATTTAGGCCATTCTAAGGTAGAAGCCGAGTCATTGGAAGAAGTGAAGCTAGTAAATATTGAACATAGAAAATATGACCCCTACCAAATAATAAGTAGGCATTTCATACATTGTAATTTAAAGGCATATGAACATGAAGTCTCTGTTTATGATAATATATTTAAAGATGTAAAGTCTTATGAAGAAGTGTTGAAAAAATTCTAGGCCTTGCCACCTGACTCATAGGCTGGGTTTGCATCTTTTCAAAGCCATAGGAGAAGCCGCCTGCCTAAGATTTTACAGGGTGAAATTTCAACCCCATTGCCAGAACAGGAAGAAACCCCTCCAGGGTTTGAAACTAATACTCAGGGTAAACCAAATGAAAAAGGTAACTTGAAGGATACAGAGATACCTTCCCAAGACGTGGAGGGTTCTCAAACAAAAGAATCGGAAATCGATAAGGGAAAAGAGCCAGAAACAATTCCAGAAATCTTGAAGAATGTTCTAGAAAAATAGGAGGAACGACTTCAACAGAACTTGGTAGTCCTATTACCTCTTTAACTCCATTACAGTTGACTTTTGGAACCCCCCATGAAGTAATTTTATATGTTAGTGATCTAGAGATGATTTCAAGAGATGAAATCCCCCCATCAGATTACTTTTTTAGCAAAAAGTGAAGAGCAGTCTTGAAATGAGAAATTCATCCTAGAGGAGAAGGAATGATTAAAAATCATAGAGTTATCATAGATGGAGAGTTCACTATAGAATTAGTAGGTACAATGGGTGTTATAACATCAGCTAAAATGTATTATGTAGGAAATTTAATGACTATGATGGAACAAAAGGACCAAACAATAATCCAGATGCAAGACAGACTAAAAGAAAATGAAAGAAATATTAGTTGGGGAATATAGAAGGGTCTAGAACAAGCTAGACTTAAGGATATGCAAGAAATCCAGAAATTGAATAAAGACTTGGATGAGGCAAAACACTTAATAGAGGTCACACAGGAATAGGTTCGAAAGCTGGGAGAAGAAAACAAAAAATTGCAAGATAAGATTATATCTATTGCTAACCAGGTAGTAGAACTTGGAAATTTCAGGACACGTGCATTAGAAATATATGTAAGAATAGAGGAGGAACAACAGAAGGTGTTCTCGAATATGGAAGTAATCCAGAATTATTTTCAAGAATCAAATAAGTCTTTGGAGAATTTCTTCCAGAAAGAAAGGGAGGCAAAAGCAGCTAGGACAACTTTTTAGAAAGCAGTGGCTTCCTCATCAAAGGAAGAAATTGGAAAGACTAAGAAATTATCTACTTCTAAACAGTTTAAAGGGGATATAATGATTAAAGTGTGGGAAGCAAAACTGACCGAATATAAACAAATCACAAGAGAAGTGAATGAAGATTTCCAAGAAATCTTCGATCTCTTTGAAAAAGATTCATTGAATATAGGAACAGATGGTTGTTCTGGATTGTTAGGCGAAGTCAATATTGCCAAGAACCAGCTGAAGTTTAGAGAAGAGCTGGAGGAAAAGAAAGCAGAGATTCCAAACATCAAATTGATCAACATCACAGATATCAACAAGTGGATGGTGAATTTTCTCATTTGAAACAAATGAGATACCCGAGGCTCCCAGGATCTTAGTAAATTTTTTGGGAAAATGTGTTCAGTGCGTTGAAGCAGAGAAAGAAAGTTTGTCAACGTAAGCTTGAAACCTTTTTAAATGTTTTTATTATTAGAATTTTAAAAGAAATTGTAAACGGTTGACATTATTTTTTATGTAACCGAAATTTTAGGAAGTTGGTTAGTCACCAACGAGAAGCTTTGATGAAATGTATAAATATAGTTTCGAAAGGTTGAGAAAGGGCTTCAGAAATTTTGGAGAGAACCATTTTGTAATATCAGTTTTGAAATACATTGGAATATAGATCAAAAATGAGATTCTGGATCCTGCAACTTTGTAACTATGTGTCTTCTCCCTGTTTAGTATACTTTGTTGAATTTTTCCTTTAATGTTTTCTCCAACAATTAAATCAGTTTGAAGTTTTATTCATCATTGATTTATATTTCAGATTGGTTGGGATGTCAAATGATCTACAATTTTTCCTCTGAAATCACTTTAGTAATTTCAAGACCTGTAAAACTTTTGTTCCTTAATTTTTAACTCTTGTTAGAAACCTCATTTTTTCTTTCATCATTCTCTATTGAAATATAAGATTCTTTCTTGATTAAAGCCTTATATTTCTCTATAGTGTTTATTTGTTGTTTATAATTTTCAAAATTGTTACAAAACCAGGAAATGGCCTTGTATGTGTTTACATTATTGTTTTAGATTTTAAAATTGTTTTCCTTGATCTCATCTCTGGAAATCTGAAGTAACCAATTGATTGAAATCCATTTACAAACAAATAAATTTTTATCATCCATGACTGTCCCTAGTAGCAGACAACCCAACGTTGAACCAGCCCTTCAGGATCAAACCAACATTGCCTTAAATTTATTCAATACCATTTTACAAACAACAACTAACCGAGTTGAGTTAGAACGATCATGGGATGCTATTGAGCGAGACATTATCATCCAAGAACAACAGGAAGCAAGACAGAGACAATTGAGAAACTGAATCTTCTCTTATCTTTCTTTGATTCCTTTTTCCTCAAATCATTTCTTTAAATCATTTATGGATGCCTTAATGGTGTGTTTTATAGACTTAAAAGATAAACTCAGGAACAACACTCCCATCAATATTCTGCATCGAATGAGAATATCCTCTTTATGCATTGGATATTTGCCGCATGTTTGTGGTTTGATTTGGCATTTGCGATTTAAAAACAAAGGTATGAATCCTATGGAAAATATTCTTATTCCCTGAAGATTGATATTTGTTTCCAAAGAGTTCGCAGAGGTGTTGATAGACTCATTCAAAATGTAAAGGACGAGATCACATTAAAATCACAAATGCGCCAACTTGTATCTTCCTCGAAACACTCAATTTAGGTATTGCCAATAGCGGTCCCAAGCCGAGTGGCTACAGTCGCCAATCTCATGTGGAGGTATTTTTTCAAGGAAGCAACTTAGATTAAGTTCGTTTGAGTCCAATAGGAGATGCGTCGTTTGTGCACAAGTGTTGTGTTCCCATGAAAAACCATTTTTTTAGGGGGCGTTAAGAAGGAAAGACGAAGGTATGATAAAGAGAGAAGAGAATATAGTGGAAGGTAGAGGTATTCCATAATAGAAGGTGAATGGAAATCCAAGACATGATGTCATGGGTCCCTAGAGAAGACTCAAGAAGTCCAAAAGAGATCTCAAAAAGATCAGGAGAAAGGAAAACGTAGCAGTAGCAACATATTTCGCAAAGACATATAAAGATGTTCTAGTTGTACTTGAGGGGACCAAACAAGAAGAAGATCAAAGGTAGATTAATGATATATGGAGTAGCATGAGCATGGATTTACCATTATCACCACATTATAATGGTAGTAATTTTGAATGTTGGTATGTTAGAATGAATGCATTTATGTGTCTTCTAGATTATTATCATAATCTACATGATGATTCAAGGGATGCCTTAGTGTTTCATGTCATTCAACAAGCCCTGGATGACAGTATATTACACAAGGTTGCAACAATGACAATTTTTTAAGAATCTTATACTATTCTGGAAATAGAGTACAACGAAAAGAGGAGAAATAATTTGTTGAATGTTGCCACATTGGATGGAGAATTTGTGTGTGAAGCAGAGCTACTTGCAAAGAATTATAATGAAGGATAATTTGTGTGTGAAAAAGAGCTATCAGAGAATGAGAAAGAAGAATCATTTGTGTGTGAATCAGAGCCACCATAGAACTAGAATGATGATGCATCTGTGTGTGAAGCAGAGCATAACCAAGTTGCATAAATTGATGGTGAAGATTCCTTTGAAGGAACCCTCATTGATGAAGTGAATCCAATAGTGTTTTTTGATGACAATGAAGACAAACAAAAAAATTAAGTAACTGTGTGTCATGCTAGAAAAGAGCCAACAAAGATAATTGTTGATGAAGATCATGCATATATTAGCCTCTCTGAAACAAAGGTAAGAAAATTTGAAGTTGAATTTGATGATGATAACCTATCTTATGATGAATTCATACAAATTATGGCATAGAAAAATATAATTGATGAAATTCAAAAGAAGTGGATGATTTGGTGATTACAAAAGAAGTGCTTGAAAGAAGGTTTGATGATAGGAGCATTCAAGATGCTATATTTATGGATTCAAATGAAGAAGTTGAAGAAAAGGATAATGTTTTTTATGAATATTTAGAATCGATCTATGATGATGATGATGATGATTGTTGCGTATCAGCAAGGGAGGCATATTTGGTTGCAGAAATAGAGAGGGATCTTAGATAAGAGAAAAATGAAGAAAATAACCAGTATGGTCTTTGTTATAATTTTTGATATCAAATTCACAATTTGTTTGAGTATGAAGGTGAACACCCAGTAGAAGAAGATGAAGAAGACATGTATAAATATGTCAATAAAAACAAGGTTGAAATCATATTAATTGAATGGAGTTTTGAAGAAATTAGATTTTATTATGAGTTGTTGTGGAAGCAGTGGACTAAGAAGCTTAATGAATTGGAAGCATGTGTTATGAAAGGTGCAGATGCTAGTTTGCAGAGATGGCACCAGACCATTATTAGAGACAATTTGATTGAAAATTAAGATGGAAGAAACAAACTTGGTTCTCCTAATCAAATTATGAACATAAAGTTGGATAAGAAGAAGAAAAATGTAAACCACGAAGCCTTCAATATCAAGGCCAGAATGAAGAAAATGACAATATTAGAATAGTCCAGAGTTTGGAAAAAGAGAAAGGAGAAACCTAGCTAAAGTGAAGAGCTAGAGTCAAGTTTTTCTATTAATTATTCTAAGCCTAGCTGAGACATAAACTAGTAGGAATTTTCATTTCTGGAATTTTGATATAGTATGATTGATAGTTTGAACAATTACTATTAAGGGGGAGTGTTAGAGAGAGTAATATCCCCGTTCATAACTCTCAATGTTTCCTTGTTTTCCATTTGTCCTGGTTAGTCGTAGTTAGACTTCAGTTATGGTTCAATTCTTTGCAGTTTAGTTAGAGATCGGTCGGATCCTATGCAATCTATTTGTTCTTTGTTAATAATGAGAAGGGTAAGGAGTTGCCCCTATTTTTTTCGAATTTGACCTCTGCTCACGAATTTTGTGAGTTGGTGCCAAAGAAAGATGAGTAGGGTTGATTGTATCAGGAAGATGCATAGGTTGAGTTGGTGATGGTTTGTTATGTGATAATAGCTCTAGTTTGAGAACAAATGATTTGGTGGTGAAATATCTATTTAAAATGATTTGGTGGTGAGAGCTTTATTTCAACTGGTAAATGTGGACTGTATGACGAATTCGATCCAACAGTTATCTATCTATGGATAGATACAGTGTCTGACAATGTGGATGTGAATGAAGCCAAATTCCTGTAGAAAAATAGATCTAGGGTATCATTGATTTTGGAGAGGAAAGAGGGTCCATAATCAACATAAGAGGGATGCAGAAAGGATGGAACCCTAGAAAAAGGGAAGTTGCAGTGTGAAGGAGGGGCTAGTTAGAATCATGTCGGAGGGGTTATGCATGAAAGGAAGGACATATAGTATTTATGGAATGAGTGAGTAGGGTTTGTTTAAGGTAATTATGGAGGATTCCAATTGTAGGTTTGAGTAAGGAGTAGTGTGTAGTGAAGTGCCAGTGAAAACTAGGGTGGAGGATGCTTTTACGAATGTTATATTTTAGGGGGTCTAAACGAGAACATATCTATGTGATCTTATAGAATGGAAGGTCAATGATGGGATAAAAGGGAAGGAATGGAGAATGAATTGGTGTGAGAGGATGCCCTAGAGGGAGAGGGTCATGATGGTAAGCTTCTCTAGAGGGAGAGATAAATGAAAACAATCAAAACTATATTGTAGTTTTTTTGAAAACTTATTAAGGAGGGTGATAAAATTGAAAACATGTTGTTTTTTAGAAACAACCAACAAATTGTTGTCAAATGAGAGATTCTATTTGAAAGGATGTAGGATTTCACTTCTCTTCTGCATTGAAGTCAGAAAATTGAGTATAAAATATCAATGTAAATATGGGTGGGATTTTTGCACCAAAAACATTATCTGTATTGAAGACTTGTTGCTAGAGAAAGACTTTTACTTCACTTCATGACTGGAGTAGTGATACATTGTTTAAAGTGGTCAGTAATATAGTTTTGGGTGAGAGGGAACACTCTTCAAAGGAACTAGATATGGAGTTATGGTATTTATTGAAAAATGATAAAAATTATAAATATGGATGGGGACTTGAGCCTATGAGCCCAAATGAGTAGGCCTAGAATGAGTCTTTGATACAAAATGATGTAAATTTGATGTCTGGGACTGAATAAAAGCTTGTCTAAGAAGGGATGCTCTGAAACAATTAGCATAGAAACAAAGAGGACAATAAAAAATACGCTAATCAATTGGCATTTATATAGGATTTCAATGGGCCCATTAATGAGTAAATCTTCCTTGGGGATCCTAACTCCCAACCTTGTGGACTAGTATGTACATGTTTCTTGGTTGAGTGGTGAAACCTCCTTAGATAGATTACTTCTCACATCCACATCTAATACTATATTTTATGGAGATACACATTGAATCCTTTGACAATATAGTTTCTATTAGTCTCAAGAAGAAATTTCCAAATCTTAAATCCTTAAGCATAGTTATAAAAAAGGGCCATTCTATAATGTATTGATATATAATGATATATCCAATGCCTAAAGTATTGAGGATGGATAGAATTAAGGGCCATTAGGCAATGTCATAAGCTCTACCAAACTATATCTTGATGAAAAGAATATTGAGGTAAGGGATTCCACTTACTCCAAGCTTTTGTACACAAGTATAAATTAATCCAGAATGAAACATGTTATCTTAGAGAAACTAAAATTAATGTGCATAGAGAGCCTTGACCAATATAGTATCTTGATGAAGAGAATATGATGAAGAAAAGACTGAGGTACGATATTCCTCTCACTACAAGAATTTTTACACAAGTATAACTTAATCCAGAATGAGACATGTTATGTTAGACAACCTAAACTTAATGTGCATAGGGAGCCTTGACTAATATTGTATAAAATACATAGTAAAGTATTATCTAGTAATAATTGTAACCCACTAAGCTTTTGGATCAGTTTTATTATTCCATTGTTTATGTAGGATTCTAATTATTCTTTTCTAATATTATCCTTGTATAATTGGTGTAATTCCAACCCAACAAAATCTTATGTGGCATCATAAAATATGCACAGAGTGACTTATCCTTAACCATACCCATGAGTGAGGTTGTCAAGACATCCATGATTATTGATTATTAACACATTTTTTCATATGCTTTATAAATATTGCAAAGGACCACATTTCTTAAGAAAAACTTAACTTTATATTAACAAATTCATCCTCAATGTGATGCGGGAGCATCTCTCCACGTCAGCCAGCCAGCCAGCCACGTCGAGCGCGTGCATTCAAAGCTGAAGAGAGGCACAACCTCATTTAAAATATGAATTGAATGTAATTAAATGTCTAATCTGGTGAGTTGTAGAGTCGTGCCTTTGCACAGGCTGTAGATAAGATCAGCCTTAAATGTTTGAATGGATGAGATCTAGATTCGATTCTGGACTAGACAACCCATTCAATGTAATTGAATAGGGTAGGTAGATTGGGGGGAAGAGCTCGAAGAGCCCCCTCAAGTAAAAGAGATTTTGTATCTCTTTTTGGAAGGGTTGGTAATGGTTGAGTTGTAGAGCCAAAGAGAGCTCGAGAACACCTTTGTAAAGAGGCATTTTTATTAATATAACAAGAAGCAGTTTTTCCTACATATTTTATGTATTATGTGGATGCCTTGGTGTGTTCTTTTATATGTTGTGAATGTATGTATGTTGAAACATTTTGTGGGGAGTCTATTTGATTCAGTGAAGGTCTTTGAGGCTTCACACCAGGAGGGTGTGACAGAACGTTGTGGGTTCTGAGAGTCGTGCACAGAGGAGGCACTTCTGAAATCTGCGGAGTCAGAAAAAGACGTGTTGCGACACAACAACTGAAGTCAACAACTCGGTGAAGACTTCAAGGTTGCTGAATACCTTGGAGGCAAGGCTATGTGGGAGAAGACACAGTTGCAGACAGAAGCTCTGAGGAGTTCTGTAGAGCTCTGCCAGGTGGGCATTGAGCGAGTGCATAGGTACACATAAGAAGTACAAAACCATTGGAAGTTCTGAGAGGATACTCTGCCGGGTGGGCATTGAGTAATTGTGTAGACAAGCACATATAAAAGAGAAAATAATTCTTTGAGTTCTGTGATTTGAGGAAGAATCCACTGAAGGATCTTCACGGGGTTGTTGAACACCCTGATAGACTTATCAGGAGGTTGCTTGAGTAGAAGACAACCAAGAGAGCATCAAATTCTCCATCTGTGGGAGAAAGGGAAGAAGGACTGAGTTTTTGTGGAGGTCGAAGCTACAGGAAAGCTCAGGATGAATAGCACCTGCGTGTGCATGTGAGGACTCTGGAAGTAGTGCAGTAGTCAAATAATCCTTTGAGGATTCGGGAGCAAAAGCTCAGGAGGAACAACGTTTCTATACGCACAGCGAAGCTCAGGGTCGAGGAGTTCATAGAGGAGAAAATAAGAAAAGTTCAAGGGCTTTGAGGAATTGGAAATTCTCCTAAGATTGGGAAGAAAGTGCACAGGCAGCTCAAGAGGGAGCACAGCAGCCGTCGAATCGGTGAAGAAAAGGGATATGGACCGCTGGTTTACACATCCAGGAAGGAATCAGGAGGAGCGCATGGAGGGGGAGATGGACAGCCATTGGATCTCATTCAGAAATCCCGTCAACCATTGGATCGATTGAAGGCACGTAGAGTTTAGCCTCTGGAGTAAGCGCACGGGAAAACTGGATCTGGGCCGTCAGATCTTGAGAAGATACTTGTCAGTCGTCGGATCGGATAGGAGCTGCATGAGGTTTACCATCGGGACTTTAGCCATCGGCATATCGGGAGTAACGAGGACAAGAGATCAGGAATTTCCATAGAAAAAGTCCCAGGAAGATCTAGACCATCCGTTTGTGGTGACACATGGTGGAGATCGAGGTATCGGGAGTCGGGATATTGACTTTCCCGTGGACAGGAAATCGGGGAAGTCTCTAGTGAAAACCCTGACACAAATCTGAGCCGTCTGTTTGGGGAAATAGGTGTCATAAATCCAAAGAGAGTCGGGATTTTCAGTATCGGGAAATTGGAGTTCCTGAGGTCGTGAAAGTTGGGACATCACATGTCTCGAAATCCCGAAGAAATCGGGACCGTCCATCAGAGGAGGACGCGTGGTAGAAATCAGCGCCATTGGGGAAATCCCCAACGAGGAATATAAGACTGAGTTCATGAGGATAGTGGTCATATGGGCCAAGAGCATAGAAAGGAGGGCTAATGTGTAAAGGGTGCATCGGGATTCGAGGGATCGTGAATCCTGAGAACAAATGTTTTTTAGCATTTGAAAGCTTGAAACCCCGATGAGGAGGTATGGCTGCGGTCATATAGGGGGAGGTCACGTGGATCAGGAACTTAGCTTTGAGGGCTAACGGGAATTTGAGTGCATCGGGATTTTGAAGCCAAAAAACAACGACAGAAAGACATAAGGCTGCAGTCTTATGAGAGTGGTCATATGGACCAGAAGGCAAAGCAAGGAGGGGCTAAGGGAGGAAGAGAGTTCATCGGAGTTCGAGAGATCACGGGAACAGGAGCTCTCGACAACAGAAGGGAGGAAACCCTGGAACCCGAAACTGAGTCGGGGACAACCACAGTTAGGTGCAGAAGACCATGCGGGTGAATGAGAAGGACCTATGGAGCGTGTTTTAGTAGGGATTCCATTGGGAGTCCAAAGAGATAATTCAGCTCGAAGAAGGGGAGATCCCGTGAGAGAGTGTTGTGGGTGAAAATTTCCTGATATGGAAATAGAAGAACCTTCCAGTTTTCGGCTGAAGAAGGGGGAAAGATCCTGTGAGCGGATGTGCCTAGCAGGCGCGACTACGTCACAATGGAATCTTAATTATGGAGTTAGTCTCATCTAGTACATAATTTTTTTTCTTTTGAAAGTGTCTTTGATCTTATTTGTGAAGAAATTTGTTATTATTAGTCTCCCATTTTAAACATGTGGAACTTGGCTCCCAATCAAACTTCCAATTTTACACAATTCATTAAATGGATTAGATTGAAACTATTAGTTGACCTATTTGAGCTCCTCTTTAAAAAAAAACAAATTGATTTCTTCTTTTCCTCAAATTTTTCAATTCTAGTTTTACTCTAGAGGGACTTGCTCCCTCTCTATGCATGATAAATTTTGAATAATAATGTATCTAAGTTGGTTCTTTTTATCAATTTGATAACCCTAAAAAAAAAATTACTTTCAATTTATATATATATATAGTTGATATTGAAATATTTTTATGAAGGGGGACATTGAAATCTGTCATAAATATTTTTTTAATTTCCAGTGTCATTTCCCTGTTAAGACTCCAAGAATTACACATATCCCTCATTCTAGTGTGTATAAAGAACTTATATATCACTCATAAGTGCATGTACTTATTGATGGAATACTAATTTTTTTACTTTCAGTTACTTCTTTTATATATAAATTTTATATAAAAAATAGTTTGCATATGATGGACATTGAAATATTTTATTTAGGGCCAACATTAAAATAGTTTTCTAAAATATTACATGTTAACTTCATATTAACCATGAAGAAATTAAATATCTCCCTCTTATTGAAATTGTGAAAAAAAAATCAAAAAACAATACATATCAATAACTTTATATAAAAAAAATACCCATTTTAAAAATTAATTATTAAAAGAATGAAATTTAGTTTCTGTAAAAATTAAAATTTTATTTTCTATACTATAAAAAAAAAATGTAAATAAATTAACTTATGAAGCTCTTTTTCATTTAAAAAAACAATTAATTTTATCTTCTTTCAAATGAATTAAATTATAAAATAAAAACTATCTCTTTTTCATTTAAAAAATAATTAATTTTATCTTCTTTTAAATAAATTAAATTATTATGTTAAAAGGGGTACACCTATTGACAATGGGCACAATTAATGATCTTTTAATCTTACATTCTAATATGATGGCTAATCATTGAAGATGTTGGTATATTCTTAGTAGTCCTCCAAAATCCAAAATCAATACTTTGGATTTATTGTTCATAACTTCCTTGCATTTATGAAGGCATCCGTTAACATGTTTACATTTACCTAATCACATTATAAATTTACTGTAAAAATACATAATTGTCACGTTCAAATGATTAAGGAGGATTAAAATATATGCAGGCTATATTTATATCATTAAAAAACACTCAAAGCACACAAATCATACCATACATTCGACCCCCATGGTGTAATTTTGGTTGTATTGTTTATGTGCGCTCTGTGTTGAAGTCGGCTCAGTCACGACTCTTATTTTCAAGAGAATTCTTTCGACATTCTACATTAATATATTTATACATTAATATATTTATGCATAAGTATTTATGCATATATATCTATAAAATATTTATGTATATATATTTATAAAATATTTATGTATTTAAGCATATATATTTATAAAATATTAATATATTTATGCATTAAATATATTAAATATATTTATGCATTAATGTATTTAATACATTAATACATTATTACTAATTAATATATTAATATATTAATGTATTAATACATTAAAGCATTAAAATAATAATAAATTAAAACATTATTATTAATTACCCCGATAGGCGTCCCCCCTATTGGAATCGGTGGATTAATCAGCCTTTTAATCGTAGGGTTGGCAATTGAAGATTCTGGCATATTCTTCGTTGTCCTCTCTAATCAATGGATGATATTTTGATAAATTAACTTCCGCGCATTTATAAAGACGTCCGTTTATGTGATTACTTTTTCACATTTACTAAATCAATTTAAAAGTTTACTTGCGCATCACCAGATTGCCATGTTCAATAATTAACAAATAACAATAGTGATTAAGAAACTGGACAAATGAGTACCGACGCGTGAATGTAAATTGCTGCCGTTTCATTTCTGTTGAATTGGATGCGAATTGAAACGTTTTACAGTGCGCCGTCATTTTTTTACCACGGCGGATGCTTATGGCCGCGTGGAAAATTGGAGTAGGTTTTCGTATAATTACAGGTGTGGCCTGCGTTTAAATAATATTGCTTTTAAATAATACGTGGCCTGCGTTTAAATAATGTGGCCTGCGTTAAATAATGTGGCCTGCGTTTAATGTGGTTGCGTTTAAATAAGCGTTTAAATAATATTGCTTTTAAATAATATTGCGTTTAATAATATTGTGTTTAATATTGCTTAATAATATTGCGTTTAATATATTGCGTTTAATATATTGTGTTTAATATTGCTTAATATATTGTGTTTAATATTGCGTTTAAAAAATATTGCGTTTAAATAATATTGCGGTTAATAATATTTAGTAAATAATATTGCCTTTAAATATATTGCTTTTAAATAAGTTGTATTACATTAATCATTAAATAAGAATAATATTAAATAAAAAAAATAAGAATAACATTAAATAAGAAAAAATAAGAATAATCATTAATCATTAAAAACATTAATCATTAAATAAAGAATAATATTAAATAAGAAAAAATAAGAATAACATAAAATAAGAAAAAATAAGAATAACATTAAATATTATTTAAGTATTGTTGATTAATATAAATATAAATAAACATTAAATATAATTAATTATGTAATTTTTAGCAATATTTTATTAAT
>JZKD02S0193396.1:0-11015 GCA_000966675.3 Picea glauca | reverse complement strand
ATTTGAGAGGTACTACTACACATGCATTATGTTTTGGAGGTTCAGACACTTTTCTACAGGGATATGTTGATTCAGATATGGCAGGTGATAAAGACAGTAGGAGGAGAACCACAGGCTATGTTTTTACTATAGGTGGAACAACAGTAAGTTGGATTTCAAAACTACAAAATGTTTTTTCACTTTCAACAATAGAGGCAGAGTATGTTGCTGCTACAGACGCTAGTAAAGAGATGATTTGGTTACAAAGGTTTATGGAGGAATTGGGAAAGAAGCAGGAGAACAACAAGTTGTATTGTGATAGTCAGAGTGTCATTCACCTTGCAAAGAACTCAGCCTTCCATTCAAAGACTAAGCATATACAGTTGAGGTACCACTTCATACGATCCACCTTGGAACATGGACAATTGAAGCTAGAAAAGATACACACTAGCCAGAATCTTGCAGACATGTTAACAAAGGGAGTAACCAGGGAGAAACTGAGTTCTTGCTCAGTTTCAATTGGTCTTCAAGAATGAAGATGAACATGAGAAATTTTCCAGGTCCAAGAAGGTTCAGAGTCCAACATATACAGCAGAAGTGGAGTTGTTGAGATCAGTCTCCAAGTGGGAGATTGTTGGTTGTGGAGCCTAATTATCTTCCTGATTTAGAGGTCTTTTGCTTTCAGCCATGTTTATACCCCATGAAGTATTTACACCCCAGCAGCATGTACACTCTTCAATGCGGGGGAGTGCAGAGGGGGGATACCCCCTCTGCGGGGTCCATCCCCCCGGCTGGGGGGTCTGGGGGCAAGCAGGCCCCCAACGGGGGTTCGGGGGTGAAGCCCCCGAAGAAAAAATTGCCTTGTAAAAGTATATTGTAATTTCATTGTAAATCTAGACCATTCATTATAAGGTCGCAGATCTAATGGTAGAGATTATGTTAGGTTTTTTTTTTTCCTAGAAGGCAACCCTCTTTTATTAGGGAAATGTATTACGACTATTGATGAGGATGAATATTGTATTCTGAGAGAGGATACTGTGAGAGAAAGAAGAGGAAGTTACAACAGGTTTTGTTGTAGGTTGTATCCCTTCATTTGATGGATAATAATAAAGGAAGGACCTGGCAATTTCTCTGGTGGACGTAGCCCACACTGGGTGAACCACGTAAATCTGTGTCTCTCTTGTATTGTGTGTCTTCTGTGTTTTGTTTATGCATTTGTGTTATTTTATTTCTCCAAGGTCCTGTTTTTCTAACAATCTTCATCGATTTCTTCAAAATCTCCTAAATCTTCCTCTCTGATGTAGTTTTCACTTTTAAAAGGTGTTGGAATTTTTTGATCTTCATTTTTAATTATTTTCTGTGGTCCCTTAGGTTCAGTATTTTTTCAAAAATATTTTCTGGGGAAATTATCTCTTTTCGATTTCTCTAGTTCATTTTCGAGATCTTGTTTGAAATTTATGGAATGATCCTACCCATATTTTCTATTCTATCTCTCGAGGATTTTCCTGAGCCTGAAGGTCCACCTTGCTCTTTAAATTTTTTATTTTCTTTGTTTCCAGTTTCAATCTTTGCTTTAAGTTTCCCTGATGCCATCATATTTGATTCAATCTCAATCACATCATCCTACATCTTTGTGAGATCTATTTATCTTCTTTCTCTCAATAATAAAGAAAAGTCGGGGTCAAAAGCGCCAACAAATGTCACTTTTGCCACAGGTTGTGATGGTTTAACCTCAACTAGAATTTTATTGTATAACTTATTGAACCTTTGTGTGAATTCTAAAACTGACTCAAAGTTTTTCTTTCCAAGGGCTCTGAATTCAGTTAAGTAGTAGAGGTGATCTTTCTTCTCTTCCCATTGTCTGATAAATGCACTTTCAAGTTCTTCATAGGATCTTAAAGATCCAGCTGCTAAGGATCAGAACCAGGTCCTCACATGTCCCTCAAAAGTTTGAACAAGAAGTCTAGAATAAACATCTTCATGTTCTATTCCGAGTATGTCAGCAAATTGATCAAAAAATTTTATATGTTCTTGGGCAGTCAAATCACCTTCCCCTATAAATTTCAGAAGTATTTTCATATAATTCTCAGGGAGATCATGAAGAGGAATAGGAAGAAAAAGGGGAGCATATCTTGCAGCCATTTTAGTGAAAATCCCAGGAAGCGGTACTTGACCACCTCTAGGGGCACCACCTCCACCTCCAGCACCTCCTTGTGCAGCCATGGTTAGATTTGGGACTGAAGTTTGGACAATGTGAGGAGATGATTCTTAGAAATCTGGAGAAGAAACTTCAGGAAATGAGAAAGTATCGAATGAGGGGGGAAGTGAAAGGGATCTTTCAAGAGTTTTTGATGAGTGTGATTGCATAAAGTCAGGTTGATCTATAGTATATGTGGACAAAAAGACTTTTTTAAGTGATTTTCGCGATTTTAAATTTTTTTGTGGATCGGAGACTAGCGAGGTCTGCTTGCTATCTAGGTTTTTTCTAGTGTTCTTTCAGCTACTAGCCAGCTTAGTTATTGTGGAGTCAAAAGTGAAAAATAATAGCCTTAGAAGGTTTTCTGTTCTTGTCACTATCAACAAAAGAAAATGTCAATGCCGTTCTTCCCAGGGAAGAGATTCGTTTCTTCGTTCCCCGGCGACGACGCCAAAAATATGTTGTTCCTGAGTTTATGTTTTAAGGCTATAAAACATACCGTCAAGGCATCCATAAATGATTTAAAGAAATTATTTGAGGATACGGAATCAAAGAAAGATCATAGCAGATTCAGTTTCTCAACTGTTTCTGTCTTTCTTCCTGTTGTTCTTGGATGCTAATGTCTCGCTCAATAGCATCCCATGATCGTTCTAACTCAACTCGGTTAGTTTTTGTTTGTAAAATGGTATTGAATAAATTTAAGGCAATGCTGGTTTGGTCCTGAAGGCTGGGTTCAACGTTGGGTTGTCTGCTACTAGGGACAGTCATGGATGATAAAACTTTATTTGTTTGTAAATGGATTTCAATCAATTGGTTACTTCAAATTTCCAGAGATGAGATCAAGGAAAACAATTTTAAAATCTAAAACAATAATGTAAACACATTCAAGGTCGTTTCTTGGTTTTGTAACAATTTCGAAAATTATAAACAACAAATAAACACTATAGAGAAATTATAAGGCTTTAATCAAGAAATAATCTTATATTTCAATAGACAATGATGAAAGAAAAAACGAGGTTTCTAACAAAAGTTAAAAATTAAGGAACAAAAGTTTTACAGGTCTTGAAATTACTGAAGTGATTTCAGAGGAAAAACAATAAATCATTTGACATCCCAACCAATCTGAAATATAGATCAACGATGAATATAACTTTAAACTGATTTACTTGTTAGAGAAAACATTAAAGGAAAAATTCAACAAAGTATACTAAACAGGGAGAAGACACATAGTTACAAAGTTGCAGGATCTAGAATCTCGTTTGTGATCTATATTCCAATGTATTTCAAAACTGATATTACAAAATGGCTCTCTCCAAAATTTCTGAAGCCCTTTCTCAACCTTTCGAAACTATATTTATACATTTCATCAAATCTTCTCGTTGGTGACTAACCAACTTCCTAAAATTTCGGTTACATAAAAAATAATGTCAACCGTTTACAATTTCTTTTAAAATTCTAATAATAAAGACATTTAAAAAGGTTTTAAGCTTGCATTGACAAACTTTCTTTCTCTACTTCAACGCACTGAACACATTTTCCCCAAAAAATTACTAAGATCCAGGGAGCCTCGGGTTTCTCGTTTTCTTCAAATGAGAAAAATATTCTCTGTAATTCAAGCAACCGACTTTCTATCATTCTTTCTGTGAATTCAACAGTTTTCAACCTTAAACTTGAAGTCATCATCCACTTGTTGATCTCTGTGATGTTGATCAATTTGATGTTTGGAATCTCTGCTTTCTTTTCCTCCAGCTCTTCTCTAAACTTCAGCTGGTGCTTCACAATATTGACTTCGCCTAACAATCCAGAACAACCATTTTTTCCTATATTCAATGAATCTTTTTCAAAGAGATCGAAGATTTCCTGGCAATCTTCATTAACTTCTCATGTGATTCGTTTATATTGGGCTAGTTTTTCTTCCCACACTTTAATCATTATATCCCCTTTAACCTGTTCAGAAATAGATAATTTATGAGTCTTTCCAATTTCTTCCTTTGATGAGGAAGCCACTGCTTTCTAAAAATTTGTCCTAGCTTCTTTCACCTCCCTTTCTTTCTGGAACAGACTCTCCAAAGACTTATTTGATTCCTGAAAATAATTCTAGATTACTTCCAGATTCAAGAACACCTTTTGTTGTTCCTCCTCTATTCTTACATATATTTCTAATGCCTGTGTCCTGACATTTTCAAGTTCTACTACCTGGTTAGTAATAGATATAATCTTATCTTGCAAATTTTTGTTTTCTTCTCCCAGCTTTCAAACCTGTTCCTGTGTGACCTATATTAAGTGTTTTGTCTCATCCAAGTCTTTATTCAATTTCTAGATTTCTTGCATATCCTTAAGTCTAGCTTGTTCTAGACCCTTCTGTATTCCCCAACTAATATTTCTTTAATTTTCTTTTAGTCTATCTTGCAACTGGATTATTGTTTGGTCCTTCTGTTCCAGCATAGTTGTTAAATTTCCTACATAATACATATTAGCTGATGCTATAGCACCCATTGTACTTGCTAATTCTGTAGCCAACTCTCCATCTTTGAGTTTCTTTCCATCTATGATAACTATATGCTTTTTAATCATTCCTTCTCCTCTAGGATGAATTTCTTGTTTCAAGACTGTTGTTCGCTTTTTGCTGAAAAAGTAATCTGATGGGGGGATTTCATCTCTTGAAATCGGCTCTAGATCACTGACATATAAAATTCCTTCATGGGGGGTTCTGAAATTCAACTGTAATGGAGTTAAAGAGGTAATAGGACTACCAAGTTCTGTTGAAGTTGTTCCTCCTATTTTTTCTGGAACATTCTTCAAGATTTATGGAATTGTTTCTGGCTCTTTTCCCTTATCCATTTTTTATTCTTTTGTTTGAGAAACCTCCGCATATTGGGAAGGTATCTCAGTATCCTTCAACTTACCTTTGTCATTTGGTTTACCCTGAGTATTAGTTTCAAACCCTGGAGGGGTTTCTTCCTGTTCTGGAAATGGGGTCGAAATTTCACCCTGTAAAAGCTTAGGTAGGAAGCTTCTCCTATGGTTTTGAAAAGATGCAAACCCAGCCTATGAGTCAGGTGGCAAGGCCTGGACTTTGTTCAACACTTCTTCATAAGACTTGACATCTTTAAATATATCATCATAAACAGAAACTTCATGTTCATATGCCTTTAAATTACAATGTATGAAATGCCTACTTATTATTTGGTAGGGGTCATATTTTCTACGTTCAATATTTACTAGCTTCACTTCTTCCAATGACTTGGATTCTACCTTAGAATGGCCTAAATTTGATAAAGGAAATTTCCCGACATGAACAGGGAAAGATGGCCATGCTTTTTTCTGAAGTGCTTTCAATTCCAACCCAATACCACCCTTGGCTATCTGATGAGCTGCTTCTCTGCATATCAATCTGTCTGGTAAGGATTTCGGGAGTGCATGAGGGGGAATAGAACAACCATAAACCCTAATATAGGAAAAAATTCCATCAATAAACCTGTCGGCAACTGATTTAAGACTTTCTATGACTGCATTGGAAATGTGAGGGGGTTCGCATCTAAAAAATAATTTGTGCATAGAAATAATGACAAAATGAAAAACATCATAAAAACATTCTTTAGCTTTTTCCTCCTAAAGGGCTGAGTGGTATTCATGAATGGGTTCTGGACATGAGATGCTCCAACTCCAATTCAGTAATGGAAATGGGGTCATAAAACATATTGCATCCATAATATATGCATACATATAAAAAGACACTGGTTGTCCTTTTGACTTGGCTTCTTTGTAATTTAAAATTTCTTGTGTCAGGTTATCCGATAAAATTTTATGCCAGTTAAAACTATTTCCTTCTGAAACTTCCTCWAAGAMGGGTACCCAGTCTGCATGAAAGTGACAGGGATCTTTTCTCCCAAAAAGTCTGCATAACATCATGGCTACATAAACCATATATTCGTTTAAGGAAGCTGTAGCATAAATCCCATGAGAATCATCCTTAAACATTGCTTCAGACCTCGCCCATCCTTTAATCCTGTCGGGGTACGTTTGGTCTGCCTCAATAAATTCTTTTCTCTGAAACTCAACTAAAAATTCAGCATTAAATGTGTGTTTATGTTTTGGCGAGAGTTTATACTTTACTTGAATGTGCTCAGGCCTGAATGAGCTGACGATAGCTCCTTGCTCATTCTGAATGCTCCTTGTTGGGATATATACCTTATCTAGAGACCAGCTGACCATCTTAGTATATGCTACCAGCCTCGGACGCACAACAACCTTATGAAGTTCAGACTCAGCAACGTCCCAGAGATGATTTTTAGAATTAGGGTCTGCATTCTTTAACTCATCCTCTAGCAATTCAGAGATTTGAGCCCATGATTTGATGGAGTGTATGGTGTGTGGAGTTATATCCGAGATAATATCACCTTCCTATGTGTCTTCATTTTTCTTCAGTTCCTTTTTAGGTGCCATGGCTCTGTGTTTGAATTAAAAACCTGTCACAGATAGTGGATGAATAAGCTCAGCTTAAAATGTAAATACAAATGTTCGGACGTTTACTCAGAATATATTTTAAAAAAGATGAGATTTGTACAACTGTCACGAATTTAAATCTCTTAATGCAGAAGATATTTTCAGAGATATGCATTTAATATCTATACTTAGGCGCTCTCATCTTTTTAAATAAAACAAGAAACTTGCTTAATCGGAAAACGAAGCATTAATGAACACTTACATAACGATTACCTTTAAACTCGTTTTAGAAAGAAGATTTATTAGTGTTAATTATAGATTAAATCTAAAAACATGACTTTTCGGGGTTTCGACAATCTTGATGTCGAAAGGTATGTCATTGGAAAAGCCCGATCGCCGAAATTGCGAAATTGCAAAATAGCGATGTTTTATTTAATATTTAAAAAAAAAAATCATGTTAATTAATCGAGATTAGACCCTTTTGGGATTTCAGAAATCGGGATTTCGGGAAACATGATGATATGAGACTTTCTCTCATGGAATCACGAATCCCAAAATTGTGAAATCGCAATGGATTGTTTCTCTTTTCAATATAGGAATTAACTTATCTTAATTAACTGAGTAATCATGATTAGGGCCAAAACATAATTAGTTTAATATAACGTGATTTATGAATCGGGGTTTCAGAAATTGGGATTTTGGGAAATGTGATGACAAGAGATGCATTATTACCGAAATGTGATGACAATTATGAGATTTGACTTTTTTCCCTTCTCAGTATTAACAAAGAATAAATAGGATCCAATGGATCTCTAACTACACTTCAAAGAACTGAACCATAATTGAAGTCTAACTACGAATAGATAGGAAATTTGGTAGACAACAAAAGATTGAGAATTATGAACGTGGATATTTCTCTCTCTAACACCAACATCTTCACAGATTCATGCCAAAAATGGTGATACAATGGACCAGTTTCTTACAAAATGTCCCTTTGTCTCCAATGATAATCATTCATAGGTTACTACCAATAGGAGTCACTCCTCCTCACATAATTATCTTGTGTTTCTCCTTGATCATAACCAACGGATTCTTGGCCCTTTTGAAACTCAAACATCTCTCTTACCATATGCAATGATAAAAATCATATGTTATCTAGTCATATCGATGTTGAGGGACACAAGCTTGCAAATTATTTTCCACAATTGCACGTAAATTCATAATCTATATTTCACATCTCATAACACCACCAAAACAAATGGATGAGACAAATCTATATATTTTTATTTCTGTTGGTGCCTCCAAGTACTTTTTCCAACATACATAGTGACGCCTTCAGTAGCCATCTAGAAATCCATAACCATTTTCACCATAGAATAAGATGTTCGATGGTCAGTGATTGGTTTTCATATGACACTGTGCTTCATATAATAAGATTCCCTTTCCATCTTGTTATAATCATGATATTTCCTTCTATCTCCCAACTAATAACATGATCTCTTTCCCACGTTTAAAGAATAGGTAACACCTGTTGGACCACCAAGATCCATTGATATTTATGCTTCTTGGAAATTATTGTTGTTCTTGGATCACTTCGCTCCCATGAGTCTCTCATATATACAAAGCACAGGGAAACTATGCATAGCATATTTACAAAAACTGTGCACGACAAGTTTCGTGACTGAAATTCTCGTGACTTACTCTGCAATGCATAGACTGCACGATTTACTGGGTAGTGTGATAACCATTTAATGAACGATTTCATTACACATAAATAAACAAAGTGGTATACTTAGAATATAAACTCATAAATACATGTGAGTTTGAAAACACTCAAAATACTTTATATATATTAAACTTCAGCATTGTGCACTAATACAAAATACAGTATTGATTCAAGCTTCAACTCTAAATACTTATTGGACTTCTGCAACTTACAGCCACACACAAATCAGACTTCTTCAACTACTTTCAATTGTTGTTTCTACTTCTTTGTTCTATGTCTATTTTTCTCTCTCATCTCTACATGTTTGACTTCTCTTACCTACTCAACTGAACATTGAGAAAGATAAAGATGAGCTCCATTAAATAACTCCCCTGCCCCTCTACTCACAAAACTGAGTTTGAGTAAACTTTTGACTTTGTATTTGCAAACTGATTGAGTGACTAAGTGACTTACAAATCGATGGATACATGAAGCTCACTAACTTGTAATTGTTATTTCCAAAACTCCCGCTTAATTATAAGTACGTGGGATTACAAAATTTACATCAAAAATTGAATTAACATATATTGTCACACATCCGTTACTGCACAGACTTCCATACTACTGTGCAGATGCTAAAATGAATCTCTTGCTAAATATTTTATGAAATTATTTGTGACTTGTTCTTTTGACTTGCAAAATTCTAAATAGATCTCTTTGTTATTCACCAAATATCTGATAAAATGATACCTTCTATCAATGTGCTTAATTTTCTTCTGAAACACATGAGTCTTTGATAACATAATGGTTGAATTGTCGTCACAAAATATTTTTGCTGCTTCCTCTTGTTTATGGATAAATATTTTAACATTATTCTCATTCAAACTACTTGACAAGTTGCACTTATAGTTGTGACATACTCTTCTTCTGTTGAAGAAAGAGTCACTACGGTCTACTTCTTTGATGTCCATGATACCATACATGTTCCAAAATGAAATGTGTACCCAAAGGTACTTTTCCTGCCATGTGTGTTGCCTCTACGATCATTGTCAGTGTATCCAATAAGTATGAAATCTTCTTAAGTAGAATACTTGATGCCAAAATCTTTTGTTCCATTCACATATCTCAAAATTCTCTTTCATGCTTTCTCTATACATAATATCATGTCTTGTTGTTGTTAGATACATAAGATCACCTATCATTCTTTTAAACAATATAGGATCCACTTTGGACCATTCATATTCCTTTCTTAACTTCAATCCTATTATGATAAGTGTTAGGGCTGCTTTGGAATTTATCATATTGAATATTTTCAATATTTCATGTGCATACTTAGATTTTGAGATAAATATACTAGTTTTGGACTGGTAAAATTCAATGCCCAGAAAATATCTCATAATCCCTAAATATGTCATTTCAAATTCATCCTTCATGAATGAGTTAAATTATTTTATGCCAAAATCACGTGTAAAAATAATATCATCTACATATAAGAAAAAAATTAACATGTTACCTTCTTGGTTTTCTTTGATATAGGAATCTATGTGATTGTACCAAGATCTGGTAGCTTTCTTTAATCCATACAATTCTTTCTTCAAGATGTACACTTTGACTTCTTGTCCTAGAACCTCATAACCTTGTGGTTGTTCCACATACACTTATTCTTCTAAATGTCAATTCAAAAATGTTGATTTTACATCCATTTGATAAATTGGTCATATGTTATGTGTGGTAATGGATAACACAGTTATAACCATGTCCATGTGTGCAACTAGTGCAAATGTTTCATTGAAATCAATTCTAGGTTGTTGTGTAAAACCTCTTGCTACTAGCCTTTCCTTGTGCTTTTGCACATTTCCTTCTGCATATTGCTTGGTATTGGTTTTATAAATCCATTTGACACTTATCAAATCCTTGTCTTCAAGTACATATACCAACTTCCATGTCTGATTGTTCTCTATGCATGTGATTTCCTTCTGCATCTTGGATAGCTTCTTCAAATGTTAATGGATCATCTATTAGTGAAAACAGAGAAAAAATAGAAAAAGAATTTTTGTGTCCTCATTATAGATGTCACGTAGAATTGTTGTCTTTTTTGGTAACATGCTTCCTAATGTTGGATCTGGAGATGTAGAACTACTTGGACTGCTTGGTGGCATTTGTTTCTCTCTTGGTGTAGACTGCGCACCTACTAATCTTACTAGAGTGTTTTGCATTGTAATTTGTGTCACATTGCGAGGTGTATAAGGGACTTCACACTCACTTGAACATGTTGTTTGAACCAACTCTTGTTTTGTTTCATCATGTTTAATAGAGTTAATAATTATGATTGTCTTTGATATTATTCCATCCCAGGCTTCATTTTCCATGAACTAAGCATCGCGATTGATTATGACCTTTCTTACGAAAGGGTCATAAAGTTTGTATGCTTTTGTATCTTTAGAATACCCAAAAAATATACATTTTTGTCCTTTGTTGTCCAACTTCTTTATCACATCATCTAGAACATGTTTGTATGATACACAACCAAAAACTTTTAAGTGCGCCACATTATTCTTCATTCTTGTCGAGACTTCTTGAGGAACTATGTTCTTCGCACAATTTGTTGGACATTTATTCATAATGTATAATGTAGTTCCTACTTCCTTAGCCCAATATTCATTTGAAAAATGTTTGGCTTCCAATATG
>JZKD02S0193385.1:6788-22530 GCA_000966675.3 Picea glauca | reverse complement strand
TATGCAGATTATGACTTGTCATTGAGGAGAGAGGCACATCTCAGGAGAGATAGTTCAGTGGATTCCAGGAGGAAGACACTAGTTGGATGATTTCGGTGTTGAGAGACACACCCTAATCACTGGGAAGATCACATAGGTCTTCAATCGTTCTTCATCAGCAGTTATGCATGGTCCAACAACAAGGGTGCACTTATCCAGGGTGAGGGCTCAACTCTTGAGGAGGTTAAGTGGATCAACTTTTCCCATCCGGGAGGAGTTCAGAGATTCCCCTCCGACCCAATTGAGAGGAAGGCAAGGCACATCTTTTGCCTGATTCCTCGTCAGATTCCGATGGAGGAATCATTTGGGGCGCATTTTCTAGACTTGGAAGTGCAACACTTTTGGCAGACACATTCGAGGTTCCCGAGTGAGCATCATATTAGATTCAGGGAAAACCTTTTGACCCATTTCCTAGTAGACCAAGGCGATCATTTTGAGATACATCTCAGCTGATTCCGACGGTGGAATCACTAGGGCGAATTTTTCCAGTGAGAGAGGGGTGCATTCCCCCTGGGGGATCCATCCGAGGTCCAGAACCACTAGTAGAGGGGATGTTCAGTTACCAGGCCTGAGAGCTAGAGCAGGACACACTATTTGGGACATTTTCCAGGCCATTCCGAGAGGTATAGCCGCCAGGGAAAACTTTCGAGACTTTCAACAGTTACCGTACGAGCTGCCATAGTTCGAGCTCATCCATTGATCCTGCAATGCTCATCTATTATAAGGTATTATCATTTAGTTTGATTATTGTATTCCAGCTAAGATCCTTTTGTATTTTGATCTAGCCGAGTGATTCATTTTATTTAGCCGTATTTTACCTTTGTACTCCACAGAGATATCATAAAATAAACTTTGCAGTCCTTTGTCACATTTGTTATTTGTATGATCATTTATATGCTGTAAATGATTAATCCTACACACACATTAGCAACATTTCCTAGACTAGCCAAGTCAGGAACATTACAGTGGTATCAGAGCTTTAGTCCTGCCAGCCTGTGACTAAAGGCGATGAGTGCAGCAGAAGACCCAGAGGGCCGTGAACACGTAGGTAACAAATATGTCACTTACAACAGGCGTAGGGAAAGAAGGTCTAGGCATGAATTTCCTCCTTTTCCTCCTAGCTCAGAGGAAGATGAAGAGGCACACAAAGAAGCATAGAGAAGGGTAGAGCGTGAGGTTGAGCAAAAGGAAGAGAGGACGCTAGGAGACAGATATGAGCAACCAGAGGGCAGTGGCAAGCCCCCCATGGAACCAGAGACAACTTTCATGCAAGTTATCAAATATGTTAGCTAGTCAGCGGACCATGTCTCAGTCCTTGGCACAGGTGGTTGATAGATTGGCTAGAGTGGGCACCTTGGACACACAAGCTTCGCATGGAGCACAGGGGAAATCAAGAGTAGGTAGTAGACCCCAGTCACCTACACATACACCTCTGCTAGTAGGATTCCCAGACCCTTGTTTCCCAGTTTCCAGAGGGCACCCCCAGTAGCAGCACAGCCGCCGATAGCACAAAGGCTACCCACTCATGCAGAGGAAACATAAAAGTATTGGAGGGAGTACACAACATTGGGTCGTGACTTCCATCAGGACATGACCCTAGTCAAGTACTATGGACTCAGACTTAGGAACCGCCCTAGAGATCCACAGAGAGGAGGACCGCAACAGTAGTAGGAGCACAACTTGGATTTCATCTGAAAAGTTGGTAAACTCACCATACCTTCTAAATGCACCGCTAGAGCTTGGGTACTGAAGCTAGACACATACTACAAGCTCAATAAGATGACCGAGATAGAGGCCATTAGTTTCGTGACCTTGCACTTGGAGGGTGAGGCACACGAGTGGTGGTATGATGGATTGGTGACATTGGGTCATAGTCGCATCACCTCCTATAGGGAGTTCACAAAGAGGTTCATGGACATGTTTGATAGGAGGGATCCCGAGATCCACTTCAGGGATATAGCCCAGTTGAGACAAACTGGCACAAAAGAATCGTTCATCATGGAGTTTCAACAAGTAGCTGTAGCAGTGACATATATATCAGAGCCCAGGCTGATCACACTATTCACAGAGGGACTCACAAAGCATTTGAGAGGATGGGTGAAGGTATACAAGCCTCCCACCTTGTAGGATTCCATCCTTCGCACTTGATATTTGGCACTCAGTGCTAAATACTAAAACCTTTTCCAAACACTTCATACCCTAGAAGGATTGAGACATGAAGCCATTCCGGAGAGAATGGAAGGGAAAGGATAAGTTGGATGATGAGACTAGGCGAGAGATTATGAGGAAGAAGCTTTGATTCAACTGCAAAGAACCTTGGGTCCTAGGCCACAGGTGCATGGGCAAGGGAGAGATTCATTATATTGAGGTGGAAACAAACAATGTGGACAATGAGGAGGAGGAGCAGGACAATGGATCCATTAGCTCAGAGTAGGAGTCAACACAGGCAGAGGACCAACCTCCCCATAGACCACCGACACCAGCATGAGACCATCCTCCAGTAGTCCCACAACCGCCTGAGCAGAATAACATGAGGAAACCAACAAAGGGAGGAGTCATAACGACCCTTTCTAGTGTTCCCAGGTATGATACCCTCTAGATCATAGGGACTATTCAGGGGCAACGAGCAATCACCTTGATAGATGGTGGGGCCACCCACAACTTCATCGATGCTTCACTAGTATCGAGACATGCACTTCAGACAGAGGAGTTTGAGGGGTTTGATGTTGCAGTAGCAGATGGCCACACAGTGGAGTGTCTAGACAGAGTCCCAGACTTGGACGTAAAGTTAGGCAACTACACAGTGAGAGACACATTTTATGTGGTTGACCTATCTGACACATATGTGGTGTTGGGAGTCCATTGGATGATTACCTTGGGAAAAATCACCACCAATTACCAAAACTTGGAGATGGGATTTAGAGACCATGACGGGAAGAAGGTTTTTCTAAGAGGTATGTCAATAGGAGCACCTAGGATAGTTTCATCCAAGAGGATGGAGAGGATATTCAGACATGGGGAGGTAGCATATGCCGCTGAGTGTTTGATCACTACGTGGAAGGATCCAGAGGGTTGACAACAGTATCATAAAAAGATCAAAAATTTGTTGGGATGACATCAATAGGTTTTTGAGTCGATTCCACCAGGGAGACCACCTGACAGGGGGTTTGAGCACACCATTGAGTTGGAAGAGGGGGCCAAACTGATGATCACCCCCCCTATCTTCATCCTAGGAGGTTCAAGGATGAGATAGAGAAGGCAATAGAGGAATTGCTAGAGATGGGACACATTAGACCGAGTAGCATCCCATTCGCTTCTTCAGTTGTCTTAGTTCTGAAGAAGGATGACACCATGAGGATGTGCATTGATGATCGAGACTTGAACAATAAAACCATCAAGAACCGATATTTTATCTCATGCATTGACAAGTTGATGGATGAACTGCATGGGGAAATTTTATTCTCAAAGATTGATCTACGCTATGGGTATCACCAGATCAACATTCGAGAGAAGGACATAGAGAAGATGACATTTCGATGTCACTTTGGACATTTTGAGTTCCTGGTTATGCCATTTGGGATAACCAATGCACCCGCTACATTCCAGTTTTGTATGAGCCACATATTCAGGGATCAGTTGAGGAAATCAGTCTTGGTTTTCTTCGATGACATGTTGGTCTTCAACAAGACATGGCAGGAGCATATGAGGGACTTAGATGAGTTATTGAGCATCATGAAGGCACAATCATTATATGCCAAAGAGTCCAAGTGTGAGTCCAGTATGACATAGCTGCTTTACTTAGGCCATATCATCAGTGCACAGGGGGTACAGGTGCACCAGGAAAAGATCAGGGCCATTCTGGACTGGCCAATGCCCATGAACGTAACAGAGTTAAGGAGTTTCTTCGGGTTGTGCAACTATTACAAGCGGTTTGTTTGGGGTTTTTCTTAGCTTGGAGCATCACTGAAGGATCTTACCAAGCATGGGGCTTTCATCTGGACCAAGGAATCACATAAATCCTTTGATCATATGAAGTAAGTCATGAGCACTTGTCCAGTGTTGGCATTACCAGACTTCACCTTGCCATTTGTACTAGAGTGTGACACATCCGATGAGGGTATCAGGGAAGTTTTGATGTAGGGAGGACACCCCATTGTATTCGAGAGTAGAAATCTCAGTCAACTCGAGAGGTTGTACTCCATTTATGACAAGGAGATGTTGGCAATCATGCATGCCTTGACCAAATTTAGACAATATTTGGTGGGAAACAAATTCGTGGTCAAGACAGATCACAATAGCTTGAAGTATTTCCTTGAGTAGAAGGACCTCAGTGAGGGACAAAAGAAATGGGTGGCGAAGGTACAAGAATTCAACTTCAACATAGAGTATGTCAAGGGGAAGAAGAACATTGTGGCTGATGCACTATCGAGGAGACCTATGACCTGTTCTTTGATGGAGATTTCAACAGATTGGAAATACCACTTGTTAGTGGAATATTCCAAGAACAAGTTTGCTTTTGAGGTGATGGATGGAAAGATACATGATGACAGGTATAGGGTCATTGGAGATGTCATATTTTACAAGGATAGAGTCTACTTGGTGCTAGATTCGGGGCTCAAGAAGAATATCCTCACAACAGTTCATGATTCACCACTAGNTGAGAGACACATTTTATGTGGTTGACCTATCTGACACATATGTGGTGTTGGGAGTCCATTGGATGATTACCTTGGGAAAAATCACCACCAATTACCAAAACTTGGAGATGGGATTCAGAGACCATGACGGGAAGAAGGTTGTTCTAAGAGGTATGTCAACAGAAGCACCTAGGATAGTTTCAGCCAAGAGGATGGAGAGGATATTCAGACATGGGGAGGTAGCATATTCCGCTGAGTGTTTGATCACTACGTGGAAGGATCCAGAGGGTTGACAACAGTATCATAAAAAAATCAAAAATTTGTTGGGACGACATCAATAGGTTTTTGAGTCGATTCCACCAGGGAGACCACCTGACAGGGGGTTTGAGCAAACCATTGAGTTGGAAGAGGGGGCCAAACCGATGATCACCCCCCCTATCTTCATCCTAGGAGGTTGAAGGATGAGATAGAGAAGGCAATAGAGGAATTGCTAGAGATGGGACACATCAGACCGAGTAGCAGCCCATTCGCTTCTTCAGTTGTCTTAGTTCTGAAGAAGGATGGCACCATGAGGATGTGCATTGATGATCGAGCCTTGAACAATAAAACCATCAAGAACTGATATTTTATCCCATGCATTGACAAGTTGATGGATGAACTTCATGGGGAAATTTTATTCTCAAAGATTGATCTACGCTCTGGGTATCACCAGATCAACATTCGAGAGAAGGACATAGAGAAGATGACATTTCGATGTCACTTTGGAAATTTTGAGTTCCCGGTTATGCCATTTGGGATAATCAATGCACCCGCTACATTCCAGTTTTGTATGAGCCACATATTCAGGGATAAGTTGAGGAAATCAGTCTTGGTTTTCTTCGATGACATGTTGGTCTACAACAAGACATGGCAGGAGCATATGAGGGACTTAGATGAGTTATTGAGCATCATGAAGGCACAATCATTATATGCCAAAGAGTCCAAGTGTGAGTCCAGTATGACATAGCTGCTTTACTTAGGCCATATCATCAGTGCACAGGGGGTACAGGTGCACCAGGAAAAGATCAGGGCCATTCTGGACTGGCCAATGCCCATGAACGTAACAGAGTTAAGGAGTTTCTTCGGGTTGTGCAACTATTACAAGCGGTTTGTTTGGGGTTTTTCTTAGCTTGGAGCATCACTGAAGGATCTTACCAAGCATGGGGCTTTCATCTGGACCAAGGAATCACATAAATCCTTTGATCATATGAAGTAAGTCATGAGCACTTGTCCAGTGTTGGCATTACCAGACTTCACCTTGCCATTTGTACTAGAGTGTGACACATCCGATGAGGGTATCAGGGAAGTTTTGATGTAGGGAGGACACCCCATTGTATTCGAGAGTAGAAATCTCAGTCAACTCGAGAGGTTGTACTCCATTTATGACAAGGAGATGTTGGCAATCATGCATGCCTTGACCAAATTTAGACAATATTTGGTGGGAAACAAATTCGTGGTCAAGACAGATCACAATAGCTTGAAGTATTTCCTTGAGTAGAAGGACCTCAGTGAGGGACAAAAGAAATGGGTGGCGAAGGTACAAGAATTCAACTTCAACATAGAGTATGTCAAGGGGAAGAAGAACATTGTGGCTGATGCACTATCGAGGAGACCTATGACCTGTTCTTTGATGGAGATTTCAACAGATTGGAAATACCACTTGTTAGTGGAATATTCCAAGAACAAGTTTGCTTTTGAGGTGATGGATGGAAAGATACATGATGACAGGTATAGGGTCATTGGAGATGTCATATTTTACAAGGATAGAGTCTACTTGGTGCTAGATTCGGGGCTCAAGAAGAATATCCTCACAACAGTTCATGATTCACCACTAGCAGGCCATCGAGGGTTTTTAAAAACCTATAGACATATCATGGAGAGGTTCTCATGGAAGGGCCTCAAACAGGATGTTAGGAGACACGTCAGTGAGTGTGTTACTTGCCAACAGAACACGTCAGAGCATGCTCTTCCAGCAGGGCTACTTCATCCACTCCCCATTCTAGAGCAGAAATGGGAGAGTATATCGATGGACTTCATCATAGGCCTACCCAAGGTCCAGGGTAAGGACTGTATCTATGTAGTGGTCGACAGATTGACCAAGTTTTCTCACTTCTATGCCATACCAATAGAGTACAACACAGTTTAGGTAGTTGAGATATTCTTTAGGGAGGTCTTTAGACTTCATGGGTTGCCAAGGAACATCATCAGTGACAGGGACAATCGGTTCATGTGGACATTCTGGAGAGAGTTGTTTCATTTGGTGGGGACAGAGCTGACACCCATCACCAACTATCACCCTCAGATAGATGGGCAGATCGAGATTGTCAACAAGTGGGTTGAAGGATATTTGAGGAACTATGTAGGTGGACAACAAAGAACATGGGTAAAGTGGCTACATCTAGGAGATCATTGCTACAAAACCACTTTTCACATGTCCATTGGTATGACACCCTTCCGAGCATTGTACGGATATGATGCTCCCACTTTCGCAGACTTGGTTTTCTGGGAGAGAAGAGTTCCCAAGGCCAAGGATTGGATCATAGAGAGTCAGGAGATTCTCAAGTTGCTGAAAGAGAACCTGCAGACGACACAGAACCGACAGAAGATGAATGCGGACAAGCACAAGATAGAACACAACTTTGAGATTGGGGATTTGGTTTTCTTGAGAGTCCAACCTTACAAACAATCATCTCTGAAGAAGAGTGGGGCCGAGAAGATCAAGCCTAGATTTTATGGCCCTTACAGGATCATGCGTCGAGTAGGCGAGGTTTCTTATGAGTTAGAGCTTCCAGAGGGGAGAGATATTCATAACGTGTTCCACGTATCTTGCCTCAAAAAGGCAGTGGGACAATTCATTAGCACATCAGAGGAGATTCCCCCATTGGATGAGGAGGGACTGTTGGACTTCGTTCCGAAGGAGGTTTTGGAGTTCCGGGAGCATAAACTAAGGAGAAGGGTCATCAAAGAGTGTTTTATCAGATGGAGAGTGCTTCCAGTAGAGGACGCTACTTGGGAGAGTGAGTAGGTGTTGCAACACCCTGGACTGGTATTGCTTGAGGACAAGCAATTTTGGGAAGGGAGGAATGTAATGTCCCTTTCCAAATAGGAGCTCCAGAGAGGAGGTTTAATGGTCTAAACTGCCCCGTTAGACTATATCTAGGGCTGGAAAAGGGGTAAACAAGATTGCTAGAGGTCACTCCAGTCAAAGGTGTTATGTTCGGAAAGTGACATTGAGCTAAAAATGGTTAAAAGTGCTTTTAATTCATTATGAGCTAAAAATAGAACAAATGAGATAAAATTAGAAGTCAATAGTGAATTAGGGTTTCAACAATGAATTAGGGTTTTGGAAAGATATAAGAGAAGAGTCAGTGACTTAATTCATCATTATGCAGATTATGACTTGTCATTGAGGAGAGAGGCACATCTCGGGAGAGATAGTTCAATGGATTCCAGGAGGAAGACACCAGTTTGCTGATTTCGGTGTTGAGAGACACACCCTAGTCATCGGGAAGATCACATAGGTATTCCATCGTTCTTCATCAGCAGTTATGCATGGTCCAACAACAAGGGCACACTTATTCAGGGTGAGGGTGCAACTCTTGAGGAGGTTAAGTGGATCGACTTGTCCCATCCAGGAGGAGTTCAAAGATTCCCCTCCAACCCAATTGAGAGGAAGGAAAGCCACATCTTTTTACTAATTCCTCATCAGATTCCGACGGAGGAATCATCTGGGGCACATTTTCCAGACTTAGAAGTGAGACACTTTGGTGGACACATTCGGGGTTCCCGAGCGAGCATCATATCATATTTAGGGAAACCCTTCTGACCCATTTCCCAGTACACCAAGGCGATCATTTTGAAATACATCTCAGCCGATCCGACGGTGGAATCACTAGGGTGCATTTTGCCAGTGAGAGAAGGGCACATTTCCTTAGGGGGATCCATCTGGGGTCTAGACCCACTAGCAGAGGGGCTGGTTAGTTACCAGGATTGAGAGCTAGAGCAAGGCACACCATTTGGGATAGTTTCTATGCCATTCCGAGAGGTATATCCGCCAGGGCGAACTTTCCAGACTTCTAGCAGTTACCATACGAGCTGCCATAGTTCGAACTCATCTATTGATCCCGCAATGCTCATCTATTATCGAGCATTATCATTTAGTTTTCTTATTGTATTCCTACTAAGATCCTTTTGTATTTTGATCTAGTTGAGTGATTCATTTTATTTAGCCTTATTCGACCTTTGTTCTCCGCAGAGATATCATAATATAAACTTTGCAGTCCTTTGTCGCATTTGTTATTTGTATGATCATTTATATGTTGTAAACGATTAATCCTACACACACATTAACATTGTTTCCTAGACTCAAGTCAGGAACATTACAACTAGTATTCACCAAATACATCAAGAGGCCAATAAACTGCTGGTACAGGAATGAGTCTACTGGATCAAAGTCTCTCAATTTCTCCAGATATGTCATCATGGGAGTTTTCCATGGATTTGCAATCCATCATCCCAGACTTTTGAAGAACCATTTCAATACACTCCCTCTATCATAGAAGGTTTTCACCACACTTCTACTGTACATGAGAGGATCGTCACCAGGTTACTTGAATCCATACAAGGTCTTCTTCTGTCTGCATACATGGGTCTCTTTCTGGTATACCTCAAAACCTTGAGGTTTATCTACATATGCTTCTTCTTCAATTACTCTGTTTGAGAAGATAAGTCTTTACATCCATCTGATGTAAACTCTAACCTATGTATACTGCAAGAGATATAATGGCTCAACTCGAGGTATATCTGGTTACTGGAACAAGCTATCATCATAGTCTTCTCCCTCCTTCTGGAAGAACCCTCTCATTCCGAATCTTGCCAATGCTTCCATTCATAAGTCTTTTTCACAATTTCTCACATACATTGTTCTTCATCACATATTCCTTCCATTCCTTCTGTTTGACTGCTTCTAGTGGGTTCAAACCATGTTGGTAGTCTTATGATTCTCGGTATAATAACTGGTTCAATTTGTTGTTTTGTATTTTCTTTCTTTCTTGGAATCTTCATGTTCTTCCTCATGTTTCTTCAATGTTGGAGTCCATTGAATATTCTATAGATTCCATGCCATTCCTTTTTGAAGGTTCCAACTTCTTCCTTTTGTTATAGAAACATAAATGTAGATGGAAAACCAAGGATATTCAAGGCTTCTTTTCGAGGAATACTTCACGTGTTCAACTTGACTCTAGAAGAAGGCTTCCTTTCGAAGAAGACTTTTTCTAGAGTCAAGCTGAACATGTGTTGCTTATCATGGTTGCTACTTCTAATGAATAAAATGGAGAGATACTTCATAATATTCATGAATTATTCAATGGATCATATCATTGAGGATTAGATCCCTCTTAATCCCAGATTCATGCTTGAATGAGTAATATGCATTCTCTTCTTTTGGAATTCTGCAATCAACTCCCTCCATCTGAGAGAGTCCATGCTTCTGTGTGCATCCTTCTTGCTTTTTGTAAAGTGTCACAAGTCTATTCTAGTTTCCTTTTTATTACTAACTTCTTTCTATTCTGAATTCTTCTGGGTCTCTTCAAGTTTGGTTCTGATTGCGGCCCATCTGACAATTTTTACTTATGTAGTATCTTCCACATGAATTTTCACCAAAGGTTGTCAACGTACTTCATCCTTTTCAGATACATTGCTTGACTAGTAGTCATTGTAATGGAAATCCTTATCTTGTTACTCTCCCATAGGTATCTGACCCTCTTATCTTCTTAGAAATAGATACAGATGATATGTAGAGGAACTATGTAAACATGGTATGTGCAAGGTCTATGTTACAAAATAATATTGTTACCATGACTAGTAGAAAAAGTCTTCTTTATCCCGCTTGACTTTCTTTGAGGGTCACTTTTCTTTGGAAACTATTGGTTCATGTGTTTCCTTCCTTTTCTTTAACTCAGGAAACTAGCTCCTGTAGTGACCATATTTTTGACAGTTGAAGCATTGTATTTTTGACATATCCTTTTCTTGATTTGGTTTCTTCCTTGAGCCAAACTTCTTATTCCTGAATTTCTTGAACTTTGTCGTGTAGGCTTGATCATCATCTTTCTTTTGGGATTTCTCTTTTGTCCTAATTCTTGATTCTTATTGTGCACAACAAGTCCAAATTTCTTCAAAAGTGGGATACTCTTTTCTTGTGTTCATGCTTGCGGCAAATGNTGATGCACATGTTTGGGTAACTTGATTATTAGATGTGATTGACATTGCTATGATCCCTGTGACTTATGAGCCCATGGAGGGTGTACTTGTTGTTGCTGCAGGACCATGCCTGACAAATAGGTACATATGGGGATATGATTAGTTTAGATTTCCATGGGGCTAAAATCCCACCATATGGATGTTGTGACCCCAGTTAGGGGTAGAGGGATACTAGAGGCTTGCACCAAAGAAAAATGAGAAAGCTTCACCAGAGGCACTTTGGAAGTCCTATACCTAGGGGGGTCTTTCTCTCCCACCATGACGTTGTCCCTTGAAGGCCCCTGACGTTATCATTTTGAGCCTTGACGTCATCCAATTAGGGTTTTGGCATGAGGACGACTTGGTTGGCACGTGTGGAAACTTCTGAGGCCTTTTGAGGCCTAATGTTTCACTATGGAGGCCTAGAGTTCCATGAAGGGGCCTGACATCACCCTAGGAGGGGAATGACGTCATCCTTAAAAGACAAAATTAGGGTTTTAATTGCCAATTTTATGTAAAACTAGATTTTTGATGTAAACTAGCCATGTCGACCTTTTTTGACCTAAAATGTAATTAGAGGTCACATGTATTGTATAAATAGAGAGTTAAGAATCTCATTTTTATCATCATATTTCACTCACACAAGTGTGAGGTCTGAAATTCGACCCTCTTTAAGGGTATTTGGCTGAAATTAAGTGGTGCACAACTTCTTCGAGAGGCTAATCTTGGTGTATTTTGGCATTTTTCATGGTGGAAAGTCTTCAACTAGGGTTTGTTGCTAGATTATTCTTGATGAAGTAAGTAAATCTGAAATTATTCATTTTATTTTGAATGGTTATGGTAAATTTGCTTGTTCATATCAAAGATTATGAAATTGCTAGTTTGAAACCCTAGGGGAAAAAAATATGTTACTATCCTTTTCCTTATAATTTTCCACCAACTTGAAATTGCTAGAAAACACTTCTTTTAAAGTATATATTAGAGCCCTACCTTTGTAGCACTCTAGTAGCATCACTTCATTTGATTCATACATTTTACTTCAAATTTAATATAAGGAAGAAGGAAATTGCTAGGGCGTAAGGTTACTTACTTTCTAACATTCTTTCCTTCTAGGGTTTAGACATTGAGGCCTTACGTTACTAACACCTCAATCATCTCATCCACCCGTTTAGATTACCCATTATCATTCTTGTTTTCCTTGAAGAGTTGTTGTTTCTAACCTTGACTCCATTACCCTAAAAGGCACTAGTCCACTCCTCATAGGTGATTGATTGACCAAACAACTCTTAAACTATCTTCCCTAAGACTTCTACTAATTTATACTAATTTAAGCTAGACTAACTCACTAACTAATTTTCTGTTGTTGCAAAAGATTGCTACAACCATTTATAACATCAACAAATTCATCCTAAAAGCAAGCTTAAAAGCTGATTAGACATTGCCATAATTGATTTTGACAACTATTATCATTCTGTCAATTTAAGACTATTATTTCTTGTCATTCTTAAAGCAGTATTGAGGCATAATTGTTGTAGCTATTGATAAATATTCATTGATGTTATAAATATTTATATTGCTTCAGTTCTATACCGGCTTGATTATCTTTCAGAAGTTTATGGTTTTATGAAGCATCGACATCATATGGTACTTGCAAATTGAATTTCTCTTCTACTTGTTGTCTTGTTCTGGGCAGGTACACTTAATTTATCTTTTTCTTCATCTCAGTAAAACTTTGGAACTTTTGATCAGAGTGACCTGTGAGAGGGGTGGGAATTTATTATAGATTTTACCTTAGCCTTCTCAAACCCCCAGGTCATTGGGGACGTCTCCCCTAGGGTACTACGATATACTCCTAAATAGAAAGAGGTTTCCTATTAAGGTGACAATGATAGGTCATCCTCCTTGTTACGCCAATTTAGTATCCACTTTCCTCTGGCTTTGGGCAAGTACAAATTGCACGATAACACAACCTATCAATGTTGGGGTTCATGAAGAGATGTCAAGACATGTTGGAGTGGATTATGTTTAGTTGAGGGATGCAACAAAAATGATGAAGTGTTGGGTAGATCATGATAGGAGGGAGACAAAGTTTCAAGTTGGTGACTTGGTCTTATTTAAGTTGGGTAGATGACAATTCAAACGATTAAGAGGAATCTTTGGTGCTTTGCTGCAATAGTTTGAAGGATCATTCGAGGTACTTGAAAAGATTGGTAATGTCACTTATATATTGTAGCTTCTATACCATGTGAGAGACCACCATATGGTTTTACAAATCATCCAGTTAAACCCTTGTAGGTCGATGAAGATGATCCTAGTAGAGTTACACCATCAAGAGCCCTTACATTGATTGTAGACAAGTGAGCACTAGAAGTGGACAAGATACTTGCACATAGGATCACCCATTTTGATAAGAATTGAAGACATGAGTACTTTGTTAGTGGGAATGAAACAATTGAAAAGGATAACAATTGGGAAAGGAAAGAGGCACTATTGCAGTGTGAAGAAAAGATCCAAGAATTTGAGAAGCAAAATCTCGGGGCACTTAAACAAGTTTTGGTTGGATGTGGTTGGGATGATAAAAATTTTAGTGGGGATGTAAGGCCTTCACCTACAACTGACAATGGGCACACTATCTAAGTGGGCACAAAGGGTGGTTGTAGAATATTGCAATGCCAAACGTCACTTGCCGGATCAATGGATGTAGTGGTGAATTGTACCATGATTCTTTTATATGAATTGGGATGCCTTAGGCACACATGTTGGAGGTGAAAAGACAAGGGGATGAATGTTTGTTATCCATTGGTGTTACCTTGAGTGCACTGTTCAACATACTTGTCATGTGCACTGGGTGCACAAGTTGGGCACATCTATTGGACACATATGGTTGGTAAACAATGCACCAAAGGATGAAAAGTTGGCACTTGGGTCCACCTTAGAATGAAGGGGTGTGCAAGTGCAAGACAAGTTTCATATAAATGAAGGATGCCTCAAAGGTTCTAAGGAATATAGAAGAGAAATAATTGGTTATTTATTGTAGTGCAAAAGGAGCTCTGCGATTTGTGCTAAGTTCAGGGTTGGCACAATATGGGGAATTGTATTGGTTGAGTGAGAAGAGGAAGAAGTCATGACCTGTGTTATGAACATAAATAACATAAATATATATAAAATAATATAAATAATAAAAAATAATAATTAATTAACGGAAAGAAATTATAATGAAAAGACATGTCTTATAAAAATACATGACTATTAATGAATATGCACACCTTAGTTGTAATCAATCATCATATCTTATTCAATTATTTATTATTTGTCCTATATGGATTTTAATCTATTGTCCTTTTTACATTGGATATTTTCGTAAGTGAATTGTGTTGGTTCCTTTTTACTTTTGGGATCGCACCCGGCCTGAGCCACACCAACCCTTAACATGGCTGGATTTTTTGTCTCCCCAGGTTTTGAACTGGTGACTTTAACATCACGGAGTGCCTTAACACCACACTCCATCACCGACTGTCCTACACCTTGGGGACTATTTCAAAAGAAATTATAAATTCCACAAAGAACTCAATTTTTTTTTTGCGAAACGTCCTTTTTATGTAGAGGAGCATTATAATTGTCAGAGTCATTTAGAAATCAGAATCTCGTTTGCACAAAGTGTTCTTTTCCCTTAATCAAATATCGAAATGATACACAACTGACAAAAGTAGATAGAAAACTTGAGCAAACTTTCAACTAAAATTCAATGAGACTAGAACAAATAGAAATTTGTTGAGATAAGGATAGTCACCCCAAAATAAAATGTGATATTGACAAAAAGGAACATACATCTCAAGGATAAAAGGAAACGAAATCCAACTGCATCAAACACCGCTCCTACAAGAATCCACAAGCCAACTAGAAAATTGCAATTGAAAGGTCAAAATCCTGCAATCTATTCGACCGGAGACATTGAACCACCCAAGCATTATTAACTCAGCAAGCGCCTTGAATCCGAATCCACAACCAAAACATGAACAACTTTAATGTCATTATTGATCCCGAGGGTTAAACATACAAATTGATAATGATAATAAAATAATAAGCCTTGATTACATGGAATCGCCTCCGGACACCCAAGTCCAATAGTGTTGGTCGTTTCCCTATTTGATGGATAATTATGTCGCAGATAACATGCAACCGATATTCGCCGTGGATCGTTCTAGCCAAGATATCTATTTTTGTTCCACCAGAATATTAATGAATGAATGGATGACTGACATTTTGTCACCCGAATCTGGCAACCAAAACCAATGTTTCATAATGAATGATAATGGAAACAATAATAATGAATATTGTATATATACTTGGCTTCCCCTATTTATCATAAAAGAATTGCAGAGACAAAAATAGAGTTCTCCTTGAAGCAAATGTGACGGGTGTGGCGACCCTAGGTAGGATATGGTAGCTTTGTTGAGGAATGAATTTGTTCCAAAGATAGTCGCCATTAACTGCAAATGTGAAGAGTTTGGAGACAACTGAGATCTTGCAGAGGTCGCGTGGAGTAGTGAAGGAGAGAATGTCAGATATCGACAAATTGATATCACTTGAATTCTCCATGGTTGCCTCTGCTGGGCTCTCATAAACAGTCACACTTGTCATGCTTAAACACTAATGCAAATAATGCTGCAAATAGGGAGTGAACGTAGAATGTTCTGGTCACAAATATAGAATACTACTATCATTGGGATAATGAAGGAAACTGCAGGATCCGTGATGGCCTGATGATGTACTATGGTTAGTGGTGGGTC
>JZKD02S0193363.1:0-15235 GCA_000966675.3 Picea glauca | reverse complement strand
ATTTATAGGCTTCAACCTATGAGGGACACCAATCCCTATAGTAAGCACCCACTTACAAATTTTCAAGCACCAACTTGACATGCACCAACCTACTGATCTGTTGAAGATACCAATCCTCACTGTAAGTAGCAAATTACAGTCTACAAACACCAATCTACCAGGAACCAACTTGTTAATCCATTGAAGACACCAATATTCACTGTAAGCACATGCTTAAAGTCTATAGACACCAATATTTCAGGCACCAACCTGTTAAGAAATATGAGGAAACCAATCCTCTTTCTTGCACCACCCTTCCACCTTGAAACAAATATGCTTCCAATTAACCTTCCTTGCATCACCCAACCACCCTGACACGTTCCTCTTTCATTCTTTCTACTCTTATTCTCACCTTCATTCCCACAAAATCAAATTGTTCGTTACATATCTTCACACCTCACACCTCACACTTGAAACTTCACAAGATAATGGATATTTATATAAAATATACACCCATAGATTTTTTCACATATCAAAAGATTATGAGGTCGACTCTAGATCTCCACAAAACTAGGATTCACTGACCTATCCAAAACCCGTTCTTTTGCACACTTCATTTATTCAAGTAATAAGCTCAATGTACAATTATCATCAGATCTGTTCCTATATTCAATCCCATCTATCGATTTACTTCATGATTTCCCAATACAATCTCAGTGCTCAACTACCATCCAATCTATCCTTGACCTCATCTCGACTACCGATCATATCGAGGCCACATGTAACCACATCACACGACTTCCATCCGATACGGAAATCTATTCAATAGAAACCATCGATTTACTTTCCTGTTCACAATAACACATCATGCAACCATGAAATACAATAGTCGTACGATTTTCTCTTGATTAAATCCTACCTGTCAATTTATTCCTTCAGGACCACGGGTCTTTGGTTCACAGTCACCATCCGATCAAATATTATATTGATCTCAAACATAGATCTGTCCTTTAATATCACTTAGAAAATTTTATTGAAGACTCACTGTGGGTTCGTGGGTCTTAGCCACATTTCTTCACAACTCCATGATGTCCAAATTGCATCCCCAAGTTTCGCCGCACTCATTTTGTACCTACACTTAGAAAATTTTCTAAGTGTTTCACTATGAGTCTACGAGACATTATATTTCATTAAGATTCAATCTCTACCATTGATCCAAGTCTTATACAGCTCAAGACTTCATATTACAACTATCATTGGATCAAATCTTTGATAAGCCACAACCATTAATCTATTATCTTAATACTTTGAGATTCCACCATTATCTACGACATTTCCTTATATACTCTCGATGCTCCTCCACTTCCTTATCTCCATGAAATATTCAGACTTGATTATTTTTCCAATATTTCAATGTGGGTCCACAGGGCTGCGGGCTTTCTCTTAGTCTTCTCATCCTCCCAATGCTCCATCGTGCTTCACTATCTCCATGAAGTCTCGACACTTAATCAATTTTTGAAATATCTCACCATGGGTCCATGGGTCCATGGTTTTACACTCATTTATTTACATACCTCTATTGCTCCATGATATATAAACACTTAGTCATTTTTCAAGATTTTCACCGTGGGTCACATGACTATAGCATTTCCCTGATTCTTGTGGCTTTGTCCATCTAACCAATTCAATATTCATACTTATCCATTTCTTGAGACATCGACCATTCAACATATTCTTGATATTTAACATTTTTTCCAATATTTCACCGTGGGGACGTGGGACTATTACATTTCTTCGCACATACTTCCAATTCTCTCCTGCTCCATAGCGTCTTGGGACTTAGTCATTTTTGAGTTCCCACTGTGGGCCTCAAACCTTTGATCTTGATTGTATATATTAGAGAATCAATGGTTAGGATTTAACCGTCCTCGTGTCCATTGTCCTTCATACCAAAAGGTTACTCTGTACACAAGGTTCTGTAGCTCCTCTATTCACTTTTAAGTGACGTAAAAGAGATTTTTCAATACAAAATATTCGAGAACAATTTTCCCAACGAATGTGGGATATATGAACATGGGATTTTCCCTTGCTATTTCTTACTTGCTCTAAATTTCTATTCCCTACAACTTTGACTCCAATTTGTGCACTCTCTACGCTTCGTCGTTCTTCCTTGTCATTAATATGAACATATTCTTCATACTTTCTTTGTGTCCTTGTGCTTCTTCTGTAGATCCTTCACTATTATTAAGATAGAGTCTTCTTATTTTCTTATTGATCTTGAAAACAATGGTATACAACTTGTTGAGCATACTACACAGTGGCAACATAAAGGAAAACACCATGTCCACTTTGACATCAATGAAAACACCTTTTTCAAAAATATTCCCCTTTTTCATTGATGGAAACACTTAGTTATCTTGATGCTCCTATGATTTCTAAAATTCTCCCCCGTTCTATATATTCTCCCCCCGTCAATATACTTTGTATTATTTGTTTATGTAATCAAACAACTTTCTCTGTTTCTCCCCTTAAGCATGTTCCATTTTCACACACTGTAGTTCCTCTTGGGCATCTTTTCATGTGCTCTTATTGATTGGATGGCATGGACACCACCCCTAATTTCTGTCTAAGATACTCGAATGCTTCTCTAGGAATAGGTTTAGTAAAGATATTGGTAATATGTTATTTTGTATGCACATAATCCAATATAACAACTTGGTTGACAACATGTTCTCTTAGAAAATAGTACTTGATAGGTATGTGTTTTGTTTTTGAATGCATGATCTGGTTCTTTGAAATGCTTATTTCACTGATGTTATCACATAATATGTGAATTGGTTTTCTATTTTCAACATGAATATCTTGTAATGTCTGCTTTATCCAAAGGACTTGTGCACAAATCACAATTGCTACAATATATTTTGCTTCTGCAATAGACAAAGAGATTGATGATTGTTTTTTACTCAACCAAGACTCCAAGAAATTTCCTAAGAAGAATGCACATCCACTTGTGATTTTTTCGTCATCTATACAACATGCCCAATTAGCATCAGTGTATGTTGTTAATGTAAGTTCTTCACCATTTGGATACCATAATCTGTAATCCAAAGTACCCTTCAAATATTTGAAATTCACTTAACAACTAGTACATGAGTTTCCTTTGGTGCATATTCAAACCTTGCAACTACTCCAACTTCCTACATGACATATGGTCTTGAGGCTTTCACATATAAAAAGATGCTAATAATATATATGTACAATTTTTGGTATGCTTCCACAAATTCATCAACTTTTCTTAACTTGCTTCTTGTAATCATGGGTGTACTCATTGGCTTGCAGTCTTACATTTGGAATTTCTTGCACATCTCGTTAATGTATTTTGTTTGGGATATGAAGATAACTTTGCTAGATTGAGAAATTTGTATTCTTAATAAAAATGATAATTCTCCAAGAATTGACATTTCAAACTCCTTCTTCATTTCTTCAACAAACCTTTTACTCAATTTGTCAGTGCTACTTCCAAAAATTATATCATCCACATAAACAACACTAATTTCCATGTCCTTATATTCTAGTTTGATGTAGATGTTTTTGTTTGTAGTTCCTCTTTTAAATCCTTGATTTTGTAGATGCTTGTCCAATCTTGAGTACCAAGCTCTAGGATCTTTGTTTAACCCATAGAGAGATTTGTTGAGTTTGCATACATAATTTCTATTCTCTCATAATTGGAATCCTTTAGGTTTCTCAATATATACTTCTTCTTCTATATTTCCATTTAGGAATGTAGACTTAGTGTCCATTTGATAAATTTTGAAGTCTCTGTGGAAAGAAAATGCCAAAAACATTGTAATATCCTCCATTCTTGCTACAAGGGAAAATGTTTCTTCAAAGTCAATTCCTCAATCTGAGCACATCCTTTGCATACCAGTCTAGCTTTGTTTCTTACTACTTGTCTATTCTCATGTTGTTTATTCCTGAAGACTCATTTAGTGCCTATAACATTCTTATTATTGGGTCTAGGGACAAGTTCCCAAGTTTGATTCTTTTCAATTTGGTCCAATTATTCATTCATGGAATTAACCCAATGCTCATCTTTGCTTGCTTCTTCAAATTTTCTAGGATGTATTGTGGATAGTAGGGAAAAATCAACTTGCTTAGGAACAATGTTTATTATTCTCCTTGTCTGAGGCCCTACACTTTTACTTCCAAGAATTTGACTTTTAGGATGATTCTTTTGTACATACCTTGAAGGTGTTCTGGCGTCTCTTCTTTCTATCTCCTATTCTTCATTTTTTTACTAGACCTCCCCTTGCGGTTCTACTTGTTGTTGTTGTTATTCCTATGTTTCTTCTTCTTCTTGTTCCTGACGTAGGAGCATCTCAAGCGAGCCAGCGCAGAGATAAAAGATAGCTGGAAAAGCACCCAGCGCAAATTTTGAAAATGTCTTGAAACATTAATGAAGTCATCCAGTGGAGGCACACTTGTATAATGTAAAAGAACCTTGAGAGATCTTCTCTCGTCCATAGTAGGTAGAAAGAATTTATAATAGTTAATGCAAGTAGATAGAATTCAATGCGTAGATTAGAAAGTTTTAGGAACCGGAGGGAAAACGGATATAGACACCCTCACTTGTATTATTGTAACATTAGCAAGAGCATAGAGAAGAGAGCAAAAAGATGTAGTCAAAAAACACTTATGTACAGAGATATGAATGAATGAAAAGATCTTTGACTCAGATTTATAGGGTTGTCATACTCCCTGTGTATGCATGTTGAATGTCATGGTTATGGATGTTTATTTTTTGTTATACATTTTCTTTATATGTTGTGTATATGATTTCATACTTTGTGTTTGAAGTCTGAGAGAGAGCGGGGAAAATGAGTTTCAATTGTTTCTCTATCTGAGTATGAGTTCCTACAAGGAGTGCAGTTGAATTGTCCGCAAGGAGTGCATTGACAAAGGGTTCAGAGGTTTGTCTTTGAAAGATCAGATGGAATAGCTTTTGTTCTCATTTCCTCAAAAGTGCAAGTTGAGCACAGGAGCCGTACAAGGTGTGCGCAGGCCGAGTAGAGTTTTAGGTTTTGTAACCTGAATGACTTGTTGAGAGACTGTTGTTGTAAGTGTGTGCAGAGTCGAGGGGAGTTCAACACTTGAAAGTGTTTGAAAGTCTGCCGCAAGAGTGCGAGTAGGGGTTTTCTGAAAGACTTGAAGTCATGGAAAAAGCCCGAAAAGATTCGAGCCTTCGAAGTTGTCGAAGGGAGGCAAGAGGCCAAGTACCTTGAAAAATTGAAAGGAGGCGCAACGACCTCATGCTACAGGAGGACAAGTTCCATGCAGAGAGAGAGATACTTTGTTTAATTTGTGCAGAAGTTCTCAAGGGAAGAGACGGACGGTTGGAATTCTCCGTAGAGAATTCACGAAGTCCCGCGAACCATCAGATCTCGCAGAGTAGCAGGGGAGTTATGACGAGTATTTTCAAAGGGTTCAAGCTCAGGAGAGACAGAGCTGTAGATTCAAACCAACAGGGACCGTTGGATTTCCCAAGGATTTCTATTTCGGGATTTCATGGATTGAAGTCCTGAAATCTTTGCATTAAGACTTGCGAAGTGAGAAGTCCCGAAAAGGTGGAAAGTCTAGTTGTGGGACCAATGTCAAAAAATCGTGTCAGAGTTTGACATTTTTGGATTTTCAGGAAATAGAAAGTCAGGATTTCAGAGGTAAGAATTGGCCATCACCGAAGAATATATTTGAGGTAAGAAGTTTTCACGGATTGGCTAGTTTCTACCGAAAATTCATTAGAAATTTCAGTGGAATTAGTGCACCGATGATGGATACAGTGAAGAAAAGACAAATCTTTTCACTGGACAGGAGAAGGTGAGAAGAGTTTTAATTTGTTGAAAAGGAAGATCACGAAACAACCCATTCTGGTGTTGCCTGATTTCCAAAAGACATTTCAAGTGAAATGCGATGCAAGTGGATTTGCAATAGGGGCAGTCTTGAGTCAAGAAGATAGGTCGATAGCATACTTCAGCGAAAATTTGAATGAGGCGAAAGTGAAATACTCCACTTATGATAAGGAGTTCTATGCTATTATACAAGCATTGAAAAAATGGAGACATTACTTAATCCCGAAGGAGTTTGTCTTGTATAGTGATAATCATGCACTGCAATTTGTGACTCAACAAGAGAAGTTGAATCAAAGACATGTAAAATGGGTTGAATATATGCAAAATTTCACTTTTGTGATTAAACATATTTATGGTACTGCTAACAAATTTGTTGATGCTTTGAGCAGGAAGTGTTTGCTATTGCAGGAGTTCAAAGTCAAAACGTTGGGTTTTTATGATCTCAAGGAGATGTATCAAGCTGATCCAGATTTTAAAGAGGTGTACGAAGAAGCTGAGAATCCACTTCTCAGAAACAGAAGCCAATGGGCAGAATACATGATCCAGGAAGGATTATTGTTTAAAGGTAATCAGCTTTGTATTCCAAAATGCTCCATGAGGGAGAATTTGTTGAACGAGAAACATAGTGGAGGATTGGCCGGGCACTTTGGTCATGACAAGACGTTTGCAAAGTTGAATGAGTCATATTTTTGGCCGAGAATGCGAGCAGACGTCAAGATATTCATGGAAAGATGCAGAATTTACCAACATTTGAAGGGAAAGAGACAGAATGCAAGGTTTTATCAACCATTTCCCATACCTGAAAAGCCGTGGGATGTAGTCAGCATGGAATTCATATTGGGGTTGCCAAGAACACAAAGAGGGTTGGACTCAATCTTTGTTGTGGTGGATATATTTTCCAAGATGGCACACTTCATTCCATGTCAGAAAATGAGTGACGCAACTCACATTGCGAATCTATTTTTCAAAGAAGTCATTCGACTTCACGGCTTGCCAAGGAGCATAGTTTCGGATCGAGACACTAAGTTCGTAGGACACTTTTGGAGGACCTTATGGAAGAAGCTGGGAACTAACTTATCATTTAGTTCGGCTTATCATCCTCAGACGGATGGATAGACGGAAGTGGTGAACAAAAGTCTGGGAGACTTGCTGAGGAGCCTGGTGACAGAACACCACAGCCAGTGGGACAAAATATTACCGCAGGCGGAGTTTGCTTATAATGATTCAGTTAACAGAAGCACATGGCAGATTCCATTTCATATTATCTATGGCATGAAACCAAGAGGAATTTCTGACTTTAGGGATTCAAAACAGACTACGACTAGGAGCGATAGTGCAGAAGATTTCATAGAGGCGATGAAGGAACTTCACAGCCAGGTGAAGGAACGATTGCAGAGTTCAAGCCAAGAATATAAATGAAGAGAAGATCAATGCAGGAGACAACTTCAATTTGAAGTTGGTGATTTGATCCTTGCACATTTTAGAAAGGAAAGGTTCCCGAGAGGAACATATAATAAACTGAAAATGAAGAAAATCGGACCATGCAAGGTCTTAAAGAAATTTGGGGAAAATGCTTACGAGATTGAATTACCCGATGGGATCGGAATTTCTCTGATATTCAATATCTAGTATTTGTACCCATATAAAGATGAGGAATCAGGGATAGAAAATGAACAACCAGAGGTTCAGTGGTGAAAGTAGATGCCAGTTGCAGAAAAGTCACAGATGGAGTCCATACTGGACAAAAGAGTCGGCAAGAAGACCAGGCGAAAGCAATACTTTGAGTATTTGGTCAAATGGAAGGGCCATCCAATTGAATATGCCCGATGGGAAAACAAATCATAGATCCAGAAGCATGGACAGACCATGCGCGAGCTCATGGATAGGAGCCCATGAAAATTTTCAAGCAAGGGAGTATGATGCAAGAGCATCTCAAGCAAGCGAGCGCGGAGATAAAAGACAGCTGGAAAAGCACCCATCGCAAATTTTGAAAATGTCTTGAAACATTAATGAAGTCATCCAGTGGAGGCACACTTGTATAATGTAAAAGGACCTTGAGTGATCCGCTCTCGTCCATAGTAGGTAGAAGGCATTTATAACAGTTAATGCAAGTAGATAGAATTCAATGCGTAGATTAGACAGTTTTAGGAACCGCAGGGAAAATGGATATAGACACCCTCACTTGTATTATTGTAACATTAGCAAGAGCATAGAGAAGAGAGCAGAGAGTTGTAGTCAAAAAACACTTATGTACAGAAATCTGAATGAATGTAAAGAGCTTTGACTCAGATTTATGGGGTTGTGATACTCCCTGTGTATGCATGTTGAATGTCATGGTTATGGATGTTTATTTTATGTTATACATTTTCTTTATATGATGTGTATATGATTTCATACTTTGTGTTTGAATTCTGAGAGAGAGCAGGGAAAATGAGTTTCAATTGTTTCTCTATCTGAGTATGAGTTCCTGCAAGGAGTGAAGTTGAATTGTCCGCAAGGAGTGCATTGACAAAGGGTTCATAGGTTTGTCTCTGAAAGCTCAGATGGAATATCTTTTGTTCTCATTTCCTCAAAAGTGCAAGTTGAGCACAGGAGTCGTACAAGGTGTGCACAGGCCGAGTAGAGTTTCAGGTTTTGTAACCTGAATGACTTGTTGAGAGTCTGTTGTTGTAAGTGTGCGCAGAGACGAAGGGAGTTCAACACTTGAAAGTGTTTGAAAGTCTGTCGCAAGGAATACGATCAGGGGTTTTTGGAAAGACAAGAAGTCATGGAAAAATCCTGGAAGGATTCGAGCCTTCGAAATTGTCGAAGGGAGGCAAGAGGCCAAGTACCTTGAAAAATTGAAAGGAGGCATAGAGACGTCATGCTACAGGAGGACAAGTTCCACGCAGAGAGAGAGATACTTTGTTTAATTTGCACAGAAGTTCTCAAGGGAAGAGACGAACGGTCAGAATTCTCCGTAGAGAATTCACGAAGTCCCACGAACTGTCAGAGCTTGCAGAGTAGCAGGGGAGTTACGACGAGTATTTTCAAAGGGTTCAAGCTCAGGAAGGACAGAGCTGTATATTCAAACCAACAGGGACCGTTGGATTTCCCAAGGATTTCCATTTCAGGATTTCGTGGATTCAAGTCCCAAAATATTCGCATTAAGACTCGCGAAGTGCAAAGTCCCGAAAAGGCGGAAAGTCTAGTTGTGGGACCAGCGCTGGAAAATCATGTCGGAGTTTGACATTTCAGGATTTTCGGAAAATAGAAAGTTGAGATTTCGGAGGTCATGGAGCGGAGTTGGATGACATCGCAACTCAAAAACTCACAAAAGCCAAATAACCAAAATTGACATCAGAATTCAGGGATTCGGGGTTTGCGTCGATAAGAGATTTTGGTATCGAGAGTTTCAAACTTCTGATACACGAAAAGCGTTCTGACCGTTGGATCAAGCGGGAATCATAGCCGTTGATTTCTTTTGGTGATTGAACATCGGAGTTCGGTAATTCGGGTTTTCAGGGTCTGAGGGATAAGACACTTGATTATAGGATTTGCAAAATCGTGAAGTCCGATCTCCCAAAACGTGAAAGGGGAATTCCACGAGGTTTTGCTGTGGGTGTAGATTTTCCCAAAAGAGAAATAGGAGAGCCAATTGTCGAGAGATCTTCGGGCCAGTGGAAGAAGAATGATCTTGTGTATGTGGACTTCTGACCTACGGGTTAGGAGGGCTGCATCAGTTCCTCTTCATGTTTTAATTTTTCCAAATATTCATCTTCTCTTCTTCATTTTGTTTCTTTTGAATTCTGATTTGATCCATGTGACCTTTCACCATCTAATTTTACATTTTCACTCATTAATATCTTATCTAGCCTTAAATTGTAGCATATGTAGGCCTTACTATCAGATGAGTATTCAAGAAAAAATCCTTTGTTTGTTCTAGAATCAAAATTTCCCAAATTTTCTTCATTTCTTTTTATGTAACACTTGATTCCAAATACCTTAAAGTAATTGATTGTTCCAGGTCTACGATTCCATAAATCATATGATGTTTTATCACTGTTTGATCTAAGTAATCCTTTGTTTAGGATATGAACAACAATATGTATCGTTTCTTTCCAAAAAATATTTGACACTTTGGGGTCATTCAACATGGTCTTGTCCATCTCTTACACGGTTCTGTTTTTTTTCTCTCTGCAACATCATTTTGCTATGGTGTTCTAGCTGTTGAGAATTGTCTTTTGATTCCATGCTTCTCACAAACAATTTCAAAGTCATTTGACGTAAACTCACCTCCATTTTCTAATCGTAAGAAATTCATTTTAAGATCAGTTTTGTTTTCAACCATTTCCATAAATACCTTAAATTTTTCAAATGCTTTTGATTTTTTTCTTTAGAAAACCAACCCATGCCATTCTAGTATAATCATCAATGAATAATATAAAATAATGCTCACTTTGAAAACTCTTGGTTTTGGTTGGCCCACAAAAGTTAGTATGAATTAACTGTAGGTTATTTGAGGTTGGATTCTCATTTGTCTTGAAAGTGACTCCGGTCTGCTTTCCATGTTGGTAGTTCTTACAATTATGATCTGATGGTTTTATGATTGGTGGCATATCTCTTACAACTTTCCTCTTGTTGATGTTTTACAAAATTATCAAAATGAATATGTCCCATTATTCTATTCCATATCCAACTTTGATAGATCTTTCCCATCCAACATTTATATCCTCTTATTTCATCCAAAATGTATATACTCTTAGGAGATCTGAGTGTTGTAGCAACTAGTCTTCCCATTTTTTTCTTTCGTATTTCACATTTTTCAGAGTCAAAGGATATAATATATCCTTGGTCACACATTTGAACAACACTGAGAATATTGTGCTTAATGTCTTCTATCAATAACACATTTTCTATTTTGTCTTTCTCATTTCCAAGGATGACTATTCCTTTTCCAATTATTTTGGCAGAAATATCAATTCCAAAGGTGACATTTCCGCCTATTTCCCTTGTAAGAACTAAGAACCTGCTTTGATCCCCTATCATATGTTTGAAACATCCACTTTCAACATACCACTGATTTGTTTTTCTTTTTCCATATAGGGCTAGGTTGTTTTCTTCCTTCTCTTGCTGATCTAATTTTCTTCTCCACAAGCTTGTGTTTTCTTCCTTATGCTTAGTAGGTAATATTTCTTTCATGTTTGGTCTAGTGGGTTCCAACCTTCTTATGCATTCATGTTTTTTGTGACCAAAGTTGTTACACTTGCAACATTCAACGTTGAAGTTTGTCAATGGAGAAAATGAGTAATACTTTTTGTTAGCAAACCCATGATATGTTGTATTTTTCTTTCTCACAAATTTGTTCTTGGGAATATTATAAGCATATATGTTTCTCAAGTAGTTGTATCTTTCATTGGCCCTATAGTTAATGGATTTGTGCCAAAAATTATGAAAACAAAAAAAAAAAACCAAGAAACATATATTGATACCTTGTTCTAGGAGGTCTTCTTGGTTGAACTACTTCCTTGAAATCATCTCTTTTGTAGAAGGGAGCAGGTTTTTGTTGAACATATTTATTATGTCTATTGTATTATACATTTTTAGAAGTGTTTCCACTATAGTTGAAACTCTTAATCACATTAGCATAGTTTTGAGTCATTTCTTTCTTTTCTGGTATCAAATGATTTGCACTTCCATCAATATTTTTCTGACTGTTGTCATAACCAAGATTGGTTTTGTCAAGTGGTGATCTTTGGATACTAAGAATATCTTCTAGGACTGTCAAACTATTTTAAAACTTCAAATTTGTATTCATATGTGTAACTATCTTATTCAATTCCTTTCTTAGATGTACAATTTCAAATTATTTCTTATAACAAATGTCTTCCCTTTCCTTAAGCTTATTTGTCAAAACATCTTCAATTTTTCTAGCATCCTCTAGTTGTATTTTTAGACTGATGATCTTAGTTTCACCATTGGTCTCATAAAGATCCATTTTAGATTGTCTCAATTGTTCCTTGAGTTATGTATTCTTCATTTTGAGTTTTTTTTTTCAGTTCATGTAGAGCACATATTAGTTCTCCTTCAATATTTACCTCTCCTTCCTCATCCAAATCTTCAAGCTTTATGTATTCATTATTTGAAAATTCATCTTGATCATTCATGGCCATTAATAATAGAGCATCTTCTGTGTTGTTATCAAATTCATCATATGATATGATTTCATCATTGGGATAAAAATTTCTCTTTTGCTTGTGATGTTTTCCCTTTTTATCACTTTTTCTAATCTTGTGGTGGCATTTATTTTTGAAACCAGAGTCTTCTTCATTATTATTTTTATAAGTACACTTAGAAGAAATATGTCCTACTTTACCACAATTAAATTTTTTGAAAGGGATATTACCTTTGTACTTGCCATATCCCTTCTTTAGCGTCTTGATGAAGTTTGCTTCTTCTGCATTTGATTCTTCTTCACATGAATCACTTGATTGGTATCATTTTGAGCTTGTCCTTTTTTATGCTTTGAATGTTGCTTCATTATTTGATGGTTTTTACTCTTCAGTCCTCATTTCATAGGATGTTAAAATTCCATGCAACTCATCCATTTTCAAATTATTTAGATTGCTATATTCTTCTATCGCTGAAACCTTAGGATCAAATATTAGAGGTAGTGATCTTATTACCTTTTGAAAAACTGTATATTATTGGATTTCTTCACCAAGTCCTCTAATGGAATTTACAACTCCATCTACTCTAAGGAAGTATGCTGCAATATATTCATCGTCTTTCATTTTCAATCTTTCAAATTGTGCTCGATGTGTTTTTAACTTGTCCATATTTACTTTCTCATCCCCTTCATAGATGTTCTTCATCTTTTCCCAGATATATTTTCCAGATTCACAATGCATGATTTTTACAAACTCAGAACCTGCAAGTCTAGAAAATATGGCATTCATTTCTTTGGAATTAATTTCATTTAGCTTTCTTCCATTTGCATCGGTTGGGGGGGTGGGGGGGGGTGGTTTGTGCTTTGTATCGATTCACTACTGAGTTCCAGACTTCAAATCCTTGTTCCATAAGGAACCCTCTCATTTTGATGCTCAAGAAAACATAATTGGTTCCATCAAATAGTGGTGCTCCATTCTTGGAAATTTTTTCTTGTTTGTCCATGTATACTAAAAAGATATTCCTTTTAGTGGTTAAAATTTCTGAAGGAGCTTTCTCCGATATGAATTGTTGGAATATTTAGCAATACTGAGGGGGGGGATGAATTAGTGTTGGGCGTATTTTAACAATAAGTTTCACTTTTACACTTTAACTAATCATCACCGAGTTAATCATAAGTAATGCATAGAATTACATATCAAAAGAGATAAACACAAAGGCACAATGCAAATATATTTTACATGGAAACCTAATAAGGGAGAAAACCATGGAAAGTTTTTCTTATAATAATCAAGAGTTACATTGTTTACAGGCTTCAACCTATGAGGGCCACCGATCCCTGTAGTAAGAACCCACTTACAATTTTTCAAGCACCAACTTGACATGCACCAACCTGGTGATCTATTGAGGACACAAATACTCACTGTAAGCACCAACTTATAGTATTCAGATACCAATTTACCAAGCACCAACCTATTAATTTATTGAAGACACCAATCTTCATTGTAAGCACCTACTTACAATATGTAGATATCGATTTCCTAGGCACCAACCTGTTAAGAAATATGAGGACATTGCACCACCCTTCCACCCTGAAACAAATCTGCTTCCAATTAGCCTACCTTGTACCACCCAACCACCCTGAAACAAATCTACTTCCAATTAACCTAACTTGTACCACCCAAACACTCTGACACATTCCTCTTTAATTATATTTTCTATTCTTCTCACATTTTGTTCTGCAAACGCAAGTTCTTCATTACATATCTCCACACCTAAAACTTTAAACTTCACAATATAATGGATATTTATATCAAATATACACCAAAATATTTTTCCACATATCCAAAGAATACAGGGCCGACTCTAGATCTCTATAAAACCATGCTGCATGGACCTGTCCAAAACCCCTTCTTTTTCGTACTTGATTTGTTAAAAGAATAATATCGATGTACAATTACAGAATATGTTCCTGGATTCAATCTCATCTGTTGATTTACTTCATGGTCGCACAATACAATCTCAATGCTCGTCCAATCTATCCTTGACTAATTCTCAACCATCAATCATATTTGGACCACATGTAACCACAATGCACAATAATTGTTTGATCTCATCCTATGTTGAATCACAACCATTGATTTACTTTCCTGTTCACAAGAAAACATCATGCAACCACGAAATACAATAGTCGTATGGTATTATCTTGATTAAATGCTAGTCGTCGATCTATTCCTATGGGACCACATGTCTTCGATTCACAGTCACTGTCTGATCAGATATTAGATTGATATCGACCGTAGATATGTCCTTTACCAATACTTAGAAATTTTTATCGAAGACTCACTGCAGGTTCGTGGGCCTAAGCCACATTTCTTCACATCTCTGTGATGTCCAACTTGCACCCCCATGTTTCGCTGCACTCATTTTGCACCTACACTTCGAAACTTTTCTAAGTGTTTCACTATGAGACTACGAGACATTATGAGCCATTAGATTTTATCAAGATTCAATATCTACCATTATGAGTTGTTATATTTCATCAAGATTCAATCTCTACCATTGATCCAAGTCTTATATAGCTCAAGCCTTCAGCTTACAACTACCATTGGATAAGATCTCTAATAAGACACAATCTTCGATCTATCATCTTCATACTTTGATATTCCACCATTGATCTACAACATTTCCTTATATACTTTCAATGCTTCTCCTCTTTATTATCTCCAGGAGATCTTGGGACTTGATTATTTTTCCAAGCCTTCATTGTGGTTCCGTGGGCTTGTTCTTTATCTTCTATTCTTCTCAATGCTCCATTGTGCTTCACTATCTCCACAAAGTATCAAAACTTATTGTATTTTTAGAATATCTCACCATGGGTCCGTAGGTTTACGCTCATTTCTTTACATACCTTTTCTACTCTGTGATATATCAATAATTAGTTTCTCTTAACACGTCTGAAAACAATCCTCACCACAAAAATCTCATCAAACATAGTCATTTTTTGAGCTTTTTACCACAGGTCACGAGACTATAGTATTTCCATGATTCTTATGGATTTGTCTATCCGAATGATTCAATATTCATTCTTAGCCACTTCTTGAGATATTGAACATTCAACATATTCTTGATACTTAACCATTTTTCCAAGATTTCACTGCGGGTCTGCAAGGCCGCAAGACTATTGCATTTATTCACACATA
>JZKD02S0193352.1:0-22532 GCA_000966675.3 Picea glauca | reverse complement strand
TCTTCAACCATTCATGCAATAAACATCGAAACTCAACAAAGAAAATTTCATTCAAGTCAATATAGATGTCCCTCGGCTTTAAATGTTTCATGTTGGTGATCAAAACCCGATTGTCTCATCAAGTAAACTCATTTTCTCTACCTTCATCATGTAATGCAAAACCTTCAAGTCCCAACAACACAACCATTTGTTGGCTTCCTTTCTCACATCCTTCCTAATGCTAGGGGGCCGATGACCCATGGTTTGTCTAGAGTTGACCAACAAAACCCTAAGGAATTGACATATCAATCCTCAAACTAGAACTAAAGAATGTCTCACCTGATATACCATAAGAATAACACAAACCATRTGCTATTGTGTCAGAGATGAAGGGTTAAAATACACCAGAAATCCACTCAAGATGACATTCACACAATTCCTTACATTTGATTACGATATTAACAACATTCAACATTTCTATATTTATCCATTAAACTCATAATCAACACAACAAATGAAAGGAATAACAATAACTTTATATTATTTCCATTCAAACAACAACCTACATGGACCAAGGGACTCATAATTCATCATGAATAATGTTGTATGCTCTCATACATTTTACTAGTAATGCATTACAAGGTTCCATGTGTTTTCTATCAGACTCTTCAAATAATAGTAATTCAACTCTACTACAGGATCCTTACAAAAATAATTCTAGCAACATACAAAACTACTCTTTAGACTCACAACAAGAATCATGCAAAAATAAACCAAATTGATTTTTTCTCTGGTGAGTTGCATATCTTAGACCCTTTGAGCTCTTCTTTGTATCTTCGATACTCCTTTTGTTAGAAAAACATGAACACAAAGAAATAAATAAATGTGGAAATAAAACACAAAAGATACACAATAGAATATAGACATATATATGTGGTTCACCTAGTGTGGGCTATGTCCACTAGAGAAATTGCCAGGTATCTTGGAATATGATATTCTTAATGATACATAGCCACAATACATTTCCCCCATAAAAATAGGATTTCCTTATAGGGAAAAAAACCCTAACATAAATTCTATCATCATATATCTGACCTTATAATGAACGATCCAAATTTACTATGAAATTACAATATACATTTACAAGGAAATTTTTCCTTCAGGGAATTTTCCTTCGAACCCTCGCTGGGGGCCTGCTTGCCCCCGGAACAACCCACTTGGAGACTAATCACAACAACTCCACTATTTTTTTACCTAATGGAATATAATCCACCTTGGACCAAGAAAATTTCTCATCTTCACCTTCATTCTTGAAGATCAACTGAAACTGAGCAGGAACTCAGTTTCTCCCTAGTTACTACCTTTGTTAACATGTCTGCAGGATTCTCGCTAGTGTGTATCTTTTCCAACTTAAAATGTCCATATTCCAATATAGATCCTATAAAATGGTATTTAAGTTGTCTATTATTATTATTTGAATGGAAGGATGAGTTATTTACAATATGAATGGCACTCTCATTGTCACAGTACAACATGTTATTCTCTTGCTTCAATCCCAATTCCTCCATAAACATTTGTAACAAAATCATCTCTTTACTAGCCTTTGTAGCAACAACATACTCTGCCTCTGTTGTTGAAAGTGAAAGAACCTTTTGCAGTTTTGAAATCCAACTTACTGTTATTCCACCTATAGTAAAAACATACCTTGTGGTGCTCCTCCTGCTATGTTTATCACTTGCCATATCTAAATCAGAGTATCCATGTAGAACAATGTCTGAACATTCAAAACATAATTCATGAGTAGAACTAACTTTTAAATACATGATAATCAACTTTACTTCCTCCCAGTGTTCTTTACCTAGATTGTTCATATACCTACTCACAACTCCCACTCCATGTGCAATATTTGGTCTTGTGCAAACCATCACATACATCAGTTGCCAATTGCTAATGAATAAGGGACCATGGATATGTATTATATCTCATCCTATGTCTTGGGACACATTTCTTTGGTTAATTTTAAAAGAATGGCCAAAGGTGTACTAATGGGTTTTGCATTCTGCATTCTAAACCTCTCCAACACCTTCTCTATGTACTAACCATGAGACAATGCCAATTTGTGATTTTTCCTATCTCTTGTTATTCTCATACCAAGGATTCTCTTTGCAACACCCAAATCATTCGTCACAAATGAATTAGCTAATTTATCCTTGAGAGCATTTATATCTTGCATATTATACCCCATATCAAGCATGCCATCTACATACAATAGCAAGATAATATAGCTTCCATTTTCTAGATTTTTAAAATAAGAACAGTGATCAAAATGACATCTACTATAACCTTGTTCTATCACAAACCTTTCAAACTTCAAATACCATCGTCTTATAGCTCTCTTTAGGCCATACAAGGTCGTATTCAACCTTCATACCAAATTTTCCTTCCCTTTGTCCTGATACCCCTGTGGTTGTTGCATATAAATATCTTCCTCCACATGCCCATGGAGAAAAGATGTTTTTACATCTAACTGTTCAATATGTAAATATTCTATTCCCTTAAGACATAAAATAGTTCTAATTGAAGTCATTTTAACAACATGAGAAAATATTTTGTCAAAATCTATATCATTCTTTTGTGCAAACCTATTTACAACAAGTCTAGCCTTGTACCATTTTTTCCCTCCATATTCTTCCTTCAACTTGTAAAACCATTTATTCTACAATGCTCTTTTTCCTAAAGGAAACTAATCCAGATCCCAAGTCTGGTTATTTACCAGGGAATCCATTTCCTCTTTCATTCCTTTCTCCCACTTCTTTTTATTGTCTACTTTCATTTCCTCTTCATAACATTTTAGTTCACAAAAATCATTCAACAGTAAATAATACAATGAAGGAGAGTATCATTCAGGGGTTCTACTTAACATGGTAGATCTTATAACAACACTTGAAGGATTTTGAGGTACATGTTTCTCCTGTTGTTGTATATTTTGATTTTCTGGTACCTTTGGAATTTTTTTCCAGTGATCTCATCAAGCACTGTGTATTATGGTNTCAAACCCTTGTTGCAATATTCACCTCCATTTTCTTATCAGATACACTTCAACCTTTTTCCAATCTCATTCTCAACCAAATATTTCCATTTCTTAAAAGTATCAAAAACATGTTATTTTTGTTGAATGCAATAAACACAAGTTTTTCTAGTTGCATCATCAATAAAAGTAACATAATGATGAGAGCCACCAATAGATGATACCTGAGATAGTCCCCATATATCTATATGCACAAGCTCTAACCTTTCACTCTTCTTTTATTTTCTGACTCTGAGAAATCTGACTCTCTTATGTTTCCCATAAACACAATGCTCACAGAAATCCAAATCAATTTGTTTAATATATGGAAACAAATTTCTTTTGTGAAGTATTTGCATCCCATTCTCACTCATGTTTCCAAGCCTATTATACCACAGTTTTGTTTCCAGTCATCTAGAATCTAAAGAGATACAAGATTCAGTATTACCAGTACATAAATACAATGCAACTACCTCCTCTCCTTTTTCTACCACCACTGATCATTTGGGGACCTTCCACACCTTATCTGTAAATATGNTCACTCATGTGTCCAAGCCTATTATGCCACAGTTTTGTTTCCAGTCATGTAGAAGCTAAAGAGATACAAGATTCAGTATTACCAATACATAAATACAATGTAACTACCTCCTCTCCTTTTTCTACCACCATTGATCCTTTGGGGACCTTCCACACCTTATCTGTAAATATGAATATACAACCTTCACTTACCAACTGGCCTGTTGAAATTAGATTTTTCCTTACATCTGGAGCATGTTCTACCTCTTTCAAAAACCATTGGTTTCCATTGATTTTCTTTATTTTTACCTTCTCCATTCCAACAATTTTGCATTGTGCATCATCACCCAAATGAACCTGTCCAAAATCACCTTGAACATAATCTAGAAAATGTTTCCTACGGGGTGTGGCATGAAATGAAGCCCGTGAATCTACTACCCAAGACTCRAAAATATTATCTATGAAAAGAATCAAAGCATCTTGTAACACATCACCTATTACATTTTATTCCTTATTTTTCTCATGTTGTCCACCTCTTTGTTTATTTGCAGCTCTGCAGTATTTCTTCATATGTCCTTTCTTCCCACAATTCCAACACTCTATCTTTCACAGTCTAGATTTGTATCTTCCCTTCCTAGAATTCCCTCAGTTCCCTAAGCTCATTGTTCTATCCTTTTTTATTCCCTTGTTCTCCATGTTTAATGCATTACCTAATGTCTCACCTGTGATTTTCCGTCATATTTCCTCGCTAAGGATAACACCAACAACATCATCAAATTTTAAAGTGTTTGAACTAGAGACAGAGCCACTTACGACCATGACCAATATGTTCCAACTTTATGGAAATCAACACAAGATTGGAACATCCTTGACCTGTTCATCAAAGTGCACTTTTATAGAACTTAGCTTATTAGTAACAATATTAAATTCATTTAAATGATCTACAACAGACCCACCTTCTAACATCTTCATATTGAATAATATATTCATTATAAATACCTTATTGGATGCCGATAATTTTTCATATGGTTTAGCCAATGTGTCCATCAACTCCTTCGTTGTCGTTTCTTTCAAAATATTGAAAGCCATCGACGCTGCCAGGCTCAACTGTATCGTTCCTACTACTTTTCTGTCAAGAACCTCCTATTCTTCATCCTTTATGGCCATCATATTCTTGCTTATTCCACCCAATGGTAGGAATAGATCCTTCTGATATAAATAATCTTCCATCTGCATTTTCCATAACTGGTAGTTTTGGCCATTAAATTTNATTTCACAGTCTAGATTTGGATCTTCCCTTCCTAGAATTCCCTCAGTTCCCTAAGCTCATTCTTCTATCCTTTTTTCTTCCCTTGTTCTCCATGTTTAATGCATTACCTAATGTCTCACCTGTGATTTTCTATCATATTTCCTCGCTAAGGATAACACCAAAAACATCATCAAATTTTAAAGTGTTTGAACCAGAGACATAGCTACTTACGGCCATGACCAATATGTTCCAACTTTCTGGAAATCAACACAAGATTAGAAGATCCTTGACCTGTTCATCAAAGTCCACTTTAATAGAACTTAGCTTATTAGTAACAATATTAAATTCATTTAAATGATCTACAACAGACCCACCTACTAACATCTTCAAATTGAATAATATATTCATTAGAAATACTTTATTGGATGCCGAGGATTTTTCATACAGTTTAGCCAATGCGTCCATCAACTCCTTCGTTGTCTTTTCTTTCAAAATATTGAAAGCCATCGATGCTGCCAGGATCAACTGTATCGTTCCTACTGCCTTTCTGTCAAGAACCTCCCATTCTTTGTCCTTCATGGCCGTCATCTTCTTTCTTATTCCACCCAATGATAGGAATAGATCCTTCTGATATAAATAATCTTCCATCTACATTTTCCATAACTGGTATTTTTGGCCATTAAGTTCATCAACCCTAAAATTTCTATCCTCCGCCATTTCTTCCACTCGAAACAAGAAACCTATTTTCTTATGAGTTACCTTTCACTTTGATACCAATTGTTATAAAAACAGGATCGTGGAGCAATAAAATAAAATAAAATGTGGAAATAAAACACAAAAGATACATAATAAAATAGAGACATAGATATATGTGGTTCACCCAGTGTGGGCTATGTTCACCAAATACATTGTCAGTACCTTTCTTTTTATTATCCAAAAAATGAAGGGATATAACTTACATCACACTCACTACAACTTCCTCTTCTTTCTCTCACATTCTCCTCTCTCAAAATACAATATTCACAATGTTAAATAGCCACAATACCTTTCCCTCATAAAAGTGGGTTTCCTTCTAGGTAAATAAACCCTAACATAACTTATAATGTCATATATGTGACCTTATAGTGAACGGTCCATAGTTACTATGAAATTACAATATACATTTACAAGGAAAATTTTCCTTTAGGTGATTCTCCCCCAAACTCCCATTAGGGAACGATGTCCCTTGAACCCCCATCGGGGGCCGTCTCTCTCCTAGACCCCCCAACCTAGGGGATTACCCCCCAGACCCCGCAGGGTGGGAAACCTCCCCATGCAACCCCCCTGCATGGAGTGGTGTGCAATATTCTGTGGTATACAGTCTTCATGGGTATAAACACGACTGAAAACAAAGACCTATGAAACAATAAGATAATCAGGCTCCACAACCAACACCTTTATTTTCCCTTCTCTACTCTTGTGCTCTGTCTCTTTCACCTGTTCTCCACTCCCTCTGCTAACTGTCAGTTCCACATGCTTCGGTCACCCAATGTAGCCCATGTAACCTCCTTGATGTCATGAAAATATTAACCAACTTTCTAGCTCATCCCTTAACTACTACATGATATCTCATGCTACCTTAGTTAATCATTCTGGAAGATCCCCAAAGATCTTCTTATTGATTCGGCGTGCACACAATATCTTCCTAATTCTTATCACACATTATAGATATCTTACTGGTGTGCATGCCTTATTTCATTTTTCACGAATTTGATGATGTACGTGCAAAATTTACCCAAAATTTTCCTATGTGCGCATGCAATATTCACCCCAAAAATTTGTGTGTCAACACAATAATTGACCCATTTTGTAGTCATTACTTATTTTGATCCATATATTTCCTTTATATAAGGCCACCTTCGAGTGTAAAAAGTTACAACTCTCACCCTTTTTTCAAGCACACATCCTATTGCAAATAGGACAACAAAATATTAACTTGGACTNATTTCACAGTCTAGATTTGGATCTTCCCTTCCTAGAATTCCCTCAGTTCCCTAAGCTCATTCTTCTATCCTTTTTTCTTCCCTTGTTCTCCATGTTTAATGCATTACCTAATGTCTCACCTGTGATTTTCTATCATATTTCCTCGCTAAGGATAACACCAAAAACATCATCAAATTTTAAAGTGTTTGAACCAGAGACATAGCTACTTACGGCCATGACCAATATGTTCCAACTTTCTGGAAATCAACACAAGATTAGAAGATCCTTGACCTGTTCATCAAAGTCCACTTTAATAGAACTTAGCTTATTAGTAACAATATTAAATTCATTTAAATGATCTACAACAGACCCACCTACTAACATCTTCAAATTGAATAATATATTCATTAGAAATACTTTATTGGATGCCGAGGATTTTTCATACAGTTTAGCCAATGCGTCCATCAACTCCTTCGTTGTCTTTTCTTTCAAAATATTGAAAGCCATCGATGCTGCCAGGATCAACTGTATCGTTCCTACTGCCTTTCTGTCAAGAACCTCCCATTCTTTGTCCTTCATGGCCGTCATCTTCTTTCTTATTCCACCCAATGATAGGAATAGATCCTTCTGATATAAATAATCTTCCATCTACATTTTCCATAACTGGTATTTTTGGCCATTAAGTTCATCAACCCTAAAATTTCTATCCTCCGCCATTTCTTCCACTCGAAACAAGAAACCTATTTTCTTATGAGTTACCTTTCACTTTGATACCAATTGTTATAAAAACAGGATCGTGGAGCAATAAAATAAAATAAAATGTGGAAATAAAACACAAAAGATACATAATAAAATAGAGACATAGATATATGTGGTTCACCCAGTGTGGGCTATGTTCACCAAATACATTGTCAGTACCTTTCTTTTTATTATCCAAAAAATGAAGGGATATAACTTACATCACACTCACTACAACTTCCTCTTCTTTCTCTCACATTCTCCTCTCTCAAAATACAATATTCACAATGTTAAATAGCCACAATACCTTTCCCTCATAAAAGTGGGTTTCCTTCTAGGTAAATAAACCCTAACATAACTTATAATGTCATATATGTAACCTTATAGTGAACGGTCCATAGTTACTATGAAATTACAATATACATTTACAAGGAAAATTTTCCTTCAGGTGATTCTCCCCCAAACTCGCATTAGGGAACGATGTCCCTTGAACCCCCATTGGGGGCCATCTCTCTCCTAGACTCCCCAACCTAGGGGATTACCCCCCAGACCCCGCAGGGTGGGAAACCTCCCCATGCAACCCCCCTGCATGGAGTGGTATGCAATATTCTGTGGTGTACAGTCTTCATGGGTATAAACATGACTGAAAACAAAGACCTATGAAACAATAAGATAATCAGGCTCCACAACCAACACCTTTATTTTCCCTTCTCTACTCTTGTGCTCTGTCTCTTTCGCCTGTTCTCCACTCCCTCTGCTAACTGTCAGTTCCACATGCTTCGGTCACCCAATGTAGCCCATGTAACCTCCTTGATGTCATGAAAATATTAACCAACTTTCTAGCTCATCCCTTAACTACTACATGATATCTCATGCTACCTTAGTTAATCATTCTGGAAGATCCCCAAAGATATTCTTATTGATTCGGCGTGCACACAATATCTTCCTAATTCTTATCACACATTATATATCTCTTACTGGTTTGCATGCCTTATTTCATTTGTCACGAATTTGATGATGTACATGCAAAATTTACCCAAAATTTTCCTATGTGCGCATGCAATATTCACCCCAAAAATTTGTGTGTCAACACAATAATTGACCCATTTTGTAGTCATTACTTATTTTGATCCATATATTTCCTTTATATAAGGCCACCTTCGAGTGTAAAAAGTTACAACTCTCACCCTTTTTTCAAGCACACATCCTATTGCAAATAGGACAACAAAATATTAACTTGGACTSGCATTTGAAACTCAAATTTGGGAATATTTTTCATTCTTAGGTGCAAGTCAAATATTCTATGGGTTTGGACTTAGCATATGTTCATAAAAGCATATAMAAACATGATGATTTTCTTTGAGGTAGATCAAACCATGCTCTAATAGCATTTAACATGGCATAGATTATTTACATAAGAATGATAKAAATATGCATATGATTTAAATCCTCCCTCTACAGTTTTATTCTGAATTCTTTATTTGTTGAAGAACATATATTTATCCTATAATTTAAGAGAATACTTTCTCRGTAAAATTGYACTAATTATAATAAGATCAAATCCTTTCCCTTTCCATGATGYSTTCTCACTGCATATCTTCCTCAACACGGTATATATCACCATATGAAAACACAATTTAGGATATTCCCCTTCCGCTCACTACATTCACAAACATGGGATCCTACSCCCTTTTTCTATCTAGACACACACATATCTSTTCTTATATATGGAGGCCAAATGCAAGGATATATATTTTGGACTGATGGATCCATAACTTACATAACTATTTTAATCTATGCATAAGAATCATTGAATCTCAATGCATCCATATCATAGAATTCCATTTTGATGCTACAACTCTAACATGGTGCCAATCTCATTCTAAACTTGCGCTATCATATTATTTTTGTTTTCCTTTAGAGTACATTAAAACTTGCGATTTTTTCTTCTAGGACACATGAATGTTTTTTTATCATCCTAGGTATAGGACAAATTTGTTGTGTTAGTGTTTACAACTTTTCCAAGTAGTTGGCATATTGATCAGTTGTCGAGGATTGATGATCTGTTCGATCAGATGAAGGGTGCGACGGTGTTTTCAAAGACCGATTTGCGATCAGGGTATCACTAGTTATAGAAAAAGGAGAATGACGTCCCTAAGACCGCCTTTAAGATGAGGTTTGGACATTAGGATTTTATTGTTTTATCGCTTGGATTGACAAATGCCTCAGCGGTATTTATGAGTTTGATGAACCGGGTGTTCTGCGAGTACTTGGAAAAGTTCATCCAAGTACTCATTGACGATATTTTTATTTACTCTCGGACGACAGAGGAGGATGAAGAGCACTTGGGCTTGGTACTACAATGTCTGTGAGAGCACAAATTGTATGGGAAGTTGTCCAAATGCTCATTTTATCAATCGAAGATTCACTACTTAGGGCATGTCATCTTTGACAAAGGTATCACCATGGATCCAAAAAAGGTCAAGGCTATTATGGAATGGCCTGCATCGACGAATGTTCCAGAAGTGCATATCTTCATAGGTTTAGCAGGATATTATCGATAGTTTGTCGAGGGATTTTCGAAGATAGAAAATCTGATCACGAAATTACAGAAGAAGAACAAGAAGTTTGTTTGGACCGAGAAATGCATGGAATAATTTCAGAGGCTCAAGGAGCTATTGACAATGAAATCGATACTAAAGGTCCCTTACATGGACAAGAACTTCTTGGTATGCATTGATGCATCCAAGGAAGGCTTAGGCGGAGTCTTGATTCAATATGGTCGATTGATCGCTTACATCTCGAGGAAACTGAGAAGACATGAGGAGAACTATGAGACACATGATTTGGAGTTGTTAGCCATTGTATATTCCTTAAAGGTTTGGATACACTACCTTGTTGGATGANCCATGTAACCTCCTTGATGTCATGAAAATATTAACCAACTTTCTAGCTCATCCCTTAACTACTACATGATATCTCATGCTACCTTAGTTAATCATTCTGGAAGATCCCCAAAGATATTCTTATTGATTCGGCGTGCACACAATATCTTCCTAATTCTTATCACACATTATATATCTCTTACTGGTTTGCATGCCTTATTTCATTTGTCACGAATTTGATGATGTACATGCAAAATTTACCCAAAATTTTCCTATGTGCGCATGCAATATTCACCCCAAAAATTTGTGTGTCAACACAATAATTGACCCATTTTGTAGTCATTACTTATTTTGATCCATATATTTCCTTTATATAAGGCCACCTTCGAGTGTAAAAAGTTACAACTCTCACCCTTTTTTCAAGCACACATCCTATTGCAAATAGGACAACAAAATATTAACTTGGACTGGCATTTGAAACTCAAATTTGGGAATATTTTTCATTCTTAGGTGCAAGTCAAATATTCTATGGGTTTGGACTTAGCATATGTTCATAAAAGCATATACAAACATGATGATTTTCTTTGAGGTAGATCAAACCATGCTCTAATAGCATTTAACATGGCATAGATTATTTACATAAGAATGATATAAATATGCATATGATTTAAATCCTCCCTCTACAGTTTTATTCTGAATTCTTTATTTGTTGAAGAACATATATTTATCCTATAATTTAAGAGAATACTTTCTCAGTAAAATTGTACTAATTATAATAAGATCAAATCCTTTCCCTTTCCATGATGTGTTCTCACTGCATATCTTCCTCAACACGGTATATATCACCATATGAAAACACAATTTAGGATATTCCCCTTCCGCTCACTACATTCACAAACATGGGATCCTACCCCCTTTTTCTATCTAGACACACACATATCTCTTCCTATATATGGAGGCCAAATGCAAGGATATATATTTTGGACTGATGGATCCATAACTTACATAACTATTTTAATCTATGCATAATAATCATTGAATCTCAATGCATCCATATCATAGAATTCCATTTTGATGCTACAACTCTAACATGGTGCCAATCTCATTCTAAACTTGCGCTATCATATTATTTTTGTTTTCCTTTGGAGTGCATTAAAACTTGCGATTTTTTCTTCTAGGACACATGAATGTTTTTTTATCATCCTAGGTATAGGACAAATTTTTTGTGTTAGTGTTTACAACTTTGCCAAGTAGTTGGCATATTGATCAGTTGTCAAGGATTGATGATCTGTTCGATCAGATGAAGGGTGCGACGGTGTTTTCAAAGACCGATTTGCGATCAGGGTATCACTAGTTACAGAAAAAGGAGAATGACCTCCCTAAGACCGCCTTTAAGACGAGGTTTGGACATTAGGATTTTATGGTTTTATCGCTTGGATTGACAAACGCCTCAGTGGTATTTATGAGTTTGATGAACCGGGTGTTCTGCGAGTACTTGTACAAGTTCATCCAAGTACTCATTGACGATATTTTGATTTACTCTCGGACGACAGAGGAGGATGACGAGCACTTGGGATTGGTACTACAATGTCTGTGAGAGCACAAATTGTATGGGAAGTTGTCCAAATGCTCATTTTATCAATCGAAGATTCACTACTTAGGGCATGTCATCTTTGACAAAGGTATCACCATGGATCCAAAAAAGGTCAAGGCTATTATGGAATGGCCTGCATCGACGAATGTTCCAGAAGTGCATATCTTCATAGGTTTAGCAGGATATTATCGATAGTTTGTCGAGGGATTTTCGAAGATAGAAAATCTGATCACGAAATTACAGAAGAAGAACAAGAAGTTTGTTTGGACCGAGAAATGCATGGAATAATTTCAGAGGCTCAAGGAGCTATTGACAATGAAATCGATACTAAAGGTCCCTTACATGGACAAGAACTTCTTGGTATGCATTGATGCATCCAAGGAAGGCTTAGGCGGAGTCTTGATTCAATATGGTCGATTGATCGCTTACATCTCGAGGAAACTGAGAAGACATGAGGAGAACTATGAGACACATGATTTGGAGTTGTTAGCCATTGTATATTCCTTAAAGGTTTGGATACACTACCTTGTTGGATGACAATTTAAATTAAATACGGACCACTGTGGACTACAACACATCTTTACGTAAAGCGGGCTAAACGTGCGACAGTGCCATTGGTCATAATTGCTTAGCGAGTACAATTTTGAGATTACTTACATAAAAGGAACAACGAACTGAGTGGCAGATTCGTTGAGTGAGAGACCACACATCTTTTTGGTGTTGCCACTTTAGAAGAATCTACATGAAAATATTCTAATTTTATATCGCGACGATGACTGGTACAAAGAGGTCAAGGATTTTATCGAACAAAACACAATGATGGTACCAAGATTTGAAGGATTTACGTTTGACAAAGATGAATTAATGAGGTTTAAAAATCGTATTTACGTTTGACAAAGATGTATTAATGAGGTTTAAAAATCGGATCTACGTACCACTGAATGACGAGTTGAGGAGTTTGATCCTAAACGAGGCTCACAAAGAAGTATACATGGCTCACCCTGGAGTCACGAAGATGAGGGTGGATCTTAAACCCTTATTCTTATGGAAGGGAATGAAGGCAGACATAGTTAAATATGTGGCCATATGTCTATAATGTCAGTAGGTAAAGGCTGAACATAGACATCCAATAGGATTACTACAACCACACACTATTCCAGAATCGAAATGGGAGGTCATTTCGATGGATTTCATTGTTGGATTTCCATTGGCGGCAAGGAGACACGACTTGATTTTTGTGGTAGTCAACACTCTAATGAAGAGTGCTAATTTTATTCCTATACATACGCTGTATGAGGCACCTGACATAGCTATAGTTTTCATTACTGAGATTGTGAGGCTGAATGGCATACCTAAGAGGATTATATCCAATCAAGGATCAGTTTTTACTGGACGATTTTGGACTAGTTTCCATGAGGCCTTGGGAACCCAACTTAAATTTAGTACTAAGTATCACTTGGAGAATAATGGGGAGACTGAACAAACAAACCAAATCTTAGAAGAAATTTTGTGCATGTACATGATGGACCAAAAAAAGCGTTGGGAAGAATTGTTGCCACTGGTAGAATTAGCTTATANTTGGTACTACAATGTCTGTGAGAGCACAAATTGTATGGGAAGTTGTCCAAATGCTCATTTTATCAATCGAAGATTCACTACTTAGGGCATGTCATCTTTGACAAAGGTATCACCATGGATCCAAAAAAGGTCAAGGCTATTATGGAATGGCCTGCATCGACGAATGTTCCAGAAGTGCATATCTTCATAGGTTTAGCAGGATATTATCGATAGTTTGTCGAGGGATTTTCGAAGATAGAAAATCTGATCACGAAATTACAGAAGAAGAACAAGAAGTTTGTTTGGACCGAGAAATGCATGGAATAATTTCAGAGGCTCAAGGAGCTATTGACAATGAAATCGATACTAAAGGTCCCTTACATGGACAAGAACTTCTTGGTATGCATTGATGCATCCAAGGAAGGCTTAGGCGGAGTCTTGATTCAATATGGTCGATTGATCGCTTACATCTCGAGGAAACTGAGAAGACATGAGGAGAACTATGAGACACATGATTTGGAGTTGTTAGCCATTGTATATTCCTTAAAGGTTTGGATACACTACCTTGTTGGATGAAAATTTAAATTAAATACGGACCACTGTGGACTACAACACATCTTTACGTAATGCGGGCTAAACGTGCGATAGTGCCATTGGTCAGAATTGCTTAGCGAGTACGATTTTGAGATTACTTACATAAAAGGAACAACGAAATGAGTGGCAGATTCGTTGAGTCAGAGAACACACATCTTTTCGGTGTTGCCACTTTAGACGAATCTACATGAAAATATTCTAATTTTATATCGCGACGATGACTGGTACAAAGAGGTCAAGGATTTTATCGAACAAAACAAAATGATGGTACCAATATTTGAAGGATTTACGTTTGACAAAGATGAATTAATGAGATTTAAAAATCGTATTTACGTTTGACAAAGATGGATTAATGAGGTTTAAAAATCGGATCTACGTACCACTGAATGACGAGTTGAGGAGTTTGATCCTAAACGAGGCTCACAAAGAAGTATACATGGCTCACCCTAGAGTCACGAAGATGAGGGTGGATCTTAAACCCTTATTCTTCTGGAAGGGAATGAAGGCAGACATAGTTAACTATGTGGCCATATGTCTAGAATTTCAGTAGGTAAAGGATGAACATAGACATCCAATAAGATTACTACAACCACACACTATTCCAGAATCGAAATGGGAGGTCATTTTGATGGATTTCATTGTTGGATTTCCATTGGCGGCAAGGAGACACGACTTGATTTTTGTGGTAGTCGACACTCTAATGAAGAGTACTCATTTTATTCCTGTACATACGATGTATGAGGCACCTAACATAGCTATAGTTTTCATTAGTGAGATTGTGAGGCTGAATGGCATACCTAAGAGGATTATATCCAATCAAGGATCGGTTTTTACTGGACGATTTTGGACTAGTTTCCATGAGGCCTTGGGAACCCAACTTAACTTTAGTACTAAGTATCACTTGGAGAATAATGGGGAGACTGAACAAACAAACCAAATCTTAGAATACATGTTGTGCATGTACATGATGGAACAAAAAAAGCGTTGGGAAGAATTGTTTCCACTGGTAGAATTAGCTTATAACAACAATTACCAAAGCACGATTAAGATGGTTCCTTTAGAGTTTCTTTATGGGCGATCGTGTCAAACGCCTTTGAGTTGGAATCGTCTTGATGATAGGGTCCTGGTGGGACTAGAAGTGATCTAAAAAATGGAATATCAAATACAAACAATAAGACAAAGGATCAAAGTAGCACAGGATCAACATAAGAGTTATGTCGACGCACACTGTGTCAACCATAGTTACGAAGTTGGTGATCAAGTCTTCTTGCAGGTAAAACCGCATAAGAGTTAGATCAAGTTTGGAAAGGGAGCTAAAATATCCCCTAGGTTCATGGGACCCTTCATGATTATGGAAAGGAAGGGGCTCATGGCCTATCGACTAGCCTTGCCCGATTCTTTGAGGTGCACACATGATGTTTTTCATATTTCTGTTTTGAGACATTATATTAGTGATACTACGCAAGTTATCGACATGAGTTCCTTGCAAGTATTAGACAAGGGGGCACTCATGGCTGAGCCAATATGCATCTTAGTTCATCGCATTCGACAACTACGACATCGAACAATAGAACAGGTCAAGGTCCAGTGGGACAAATATAGTCCACACTCGACGACCTCGGAGGACGCATATGATATGCGCCAACAGTTTCCATTTTTGTTTTATAGATAGAATTCTGACACCTCCATACACGTTTTTTTCGGCACTTATATACTTTGAAACTTTGGGACGAAGCTTAGACCAAGAGGGGGGTGTTGTTAGTTGTGGAGCCTGATTATCTTCCTGATTTAGAGGTCTTTTACTTTCATCTGTGTTTATACCCCATGAAGTATTTACACCCCAGAAGTATGTACACTCTTCCACACAGGGGAGTGCAGAGGGGGGGTACCCCCTCTTCGAGGTACGGGGGGGATATCCCCCCGACTAGGGGACCTGGGGGCAAGCGGGGGTTCGGGGCCGAATCCCCCAAAGAAAAAATTGCCTTATAAAAAAATATTGTAATTTCATTGTAAATCTAGACTGTTCATTATAAGGTCGCANTTCTTTCTCTCACATTCTCCTCTCTCAAAATACAATATTCACAATGATAAATAGCCACAATACCTTTCCCTCATAAAAGTGGGTTGCCTTCTAGGTAAATAAACCCTAACATAACTTATAATGTCAGACCTGTGACCTTATAGTGAACGGTCCATAGTTACTATGAAATTACAATATACATTTACAAGGAAAATTTTCCTTCAGGAGATTCTCCCCCAAACTCCCATTAGGGAACGATGTCCCTTGAACCCCCATCGGGGGCCCTCTCTCTCCTAGATCCCTCAACCTAGGGGATTACCCCCCAAACCCCGCAGGGTGGGAAACCTCCCCATGCAACCCCCCCACATGGAGTGGTGTACAATATTCGGGGGTGTAGAGTCTTCATGGGTATATACACAACTGAAAACAAAGACCTATGAAACAGTAAGATAATCAGGCTCCACAACCAACACCTTTATTTTTCCTTCTCTACTCTTGTGCTCTGTCTCTTTCGCCTCTTCTCCACTCCCTTTGTTGACTGTTAGTTCCACATGCTTCAGTCACCCACATGTAGCCCATGTAACCTCCTTGATGTTATGAAAATATGAACCAACTTTCTAGCTCATCCCTTAACTACTACATGATATCTCATGCTACCTTAGTTAATCATTTTGGAATATCCCCAAATATTTTCTTATTGATTCGGCGTGCACGCAATATCTTCCTAATTCTTGTCACACATTATAGATCGCTTACTGGTGTGCATGCCTTATTTCATTTGTCACAAATTTGATGATGTACGTGCAAAATTTACCCAAAAGTTTCTTGTGTGCGCATGCAATATTCACCCCAAGCATTTGTGTGTCAACACAATAATTGACCCATTTTTTAGTCATTACTTCTTTTGATCCATATATTTCATTTATATAAGTCCACCTTCAAGTGTAAAAAATTACAACTCTCACCCTTTTTTCAAGCACACATCCTATTTCAAATAAGACAACAAAATATTAACTTGGACTCGCATTTGAAACTCAAATCCGGGAATATTTTTCATTCTTAGGTGCAAGTCAAATATTTTATGGGTTTGGACTTAGCATATGTTCATAAAAACATATACAAACCTAATTATTTTCTTTGAGGTAGATGAAACCCTGCTCTAATAGCATTTAACATGGCATAGATTATTTACATAAGAATGATAGAAATATGCATATGATTTAAATCCCCCCTCTACAGTTTTATTCTGAATTCTTTATTTGTTGAAGAACATATATTTATCCTATAATTTAAGAGAATACTTTCTAGGTAAAATTGTACTAATTATAATAAGATCAAATCCTTTCCCGTTCCATGATGCCTTCTCACTGCATATCCTCCTCAACCTGGTATATATCACCATATGAAAACACAATTTAGGATATTCCCCTTCCGCTCACTACATGCACAAACATGGGATCCTACCCCCTTTTTCTATCTAGACACACACATATCTCTTCCTATATATGAAGGCCAAATGCAAGGATATATATTTTGAACTCATGGATCCATAACTTACATACCTATTTTAATCTATGCATAGGAATCATTGAATCTCAATGCATCAATATCATAGAATTCCATTTTGAGGCTACAACTCTAACATGGTGCCAATCTCATTCTAAACTTATGCTATCATATTATTAATTTTTTCCTTTGGAGTGCATTAAAACTTGGGATTTTTTCTTCTAGGACACATGGAAATTTTTTTATCATCCTAGGTATAGGACAAATTTGTTGTGTTAGCGTTTACAACTTTGCCAAGTAGTTGGTATATTGATCAGTTGTCGAGGATTGATGATTTGTTCAATCAGATGAAGGGTACGACGATTTTTTCAAGGACTAATTTGCGATCAGGGTATCACGGGTTACAAAAAAAGGAGAATGACGTCCCTAAGACCGCCTTTAAGACAAGGTTTGGACATTAGAATTTTATTGTTTTACTGCTTGGATTGACAAACGCCTCAGTGGTATTTATGAGTTTGATGAACCGGGTGTTCCGCAAGTACTTGGACAAGTTCGTCCAAGTACTCATTGACGATATTTTGATTTACTCTCGGATGATAGAGGAGCATGATGAGCACTTGCGCTTGGTACTACAGTGTCTGTGAGAGCACAAATTGTATGGGAAGTTGTCCAAATGCTCATTTTATCAATTGAAGTTTCACTACTTAGGGCATGTCATCTTTGACGAAGGTATCACCATGGATCCAACAAAGATCAAGTCTATTATGGAATGGCCTGCGTCGATGAATGTCCTGGAATTACGTATCTTCATAGGTTTAGCAGGATATTATCGACGGTTCGTTGAGAGATTTTCGAAGATAGAAAATCTGATCACGAAATTATAGAAGAAGAATAAGAAGTTTGTTTGGACCGAGAAATGTGCGGAAGAATTTCAGAGGCTCAAGGAGCTATTGATAATGAAATCGATACTAAAGGTCCTTGACATGGACATGAACTTCTTAGTATGTATTGACGCATCCAAGGAAGGATTAGGCAGAGTCTTGATGCAAGACGGTCGAGTGATCACTTACATCTCGAGGAAACTCAGAAGACATGAAGAGAATTATGAGACACACGATTTGGAGTTGTTAGCCATTGTATATTCCTTAAAGGTTTGGATAAACTACCTTGTTGGATGAAAATTTGAATTAAATACGGAGCACTGTGGACTACAACACATCTTTACGCAAAGCAGGCTGGACGCGCGACAATGGCATTGGTCAAAATTGCTTAGCGAGTACAATTTTGAGATTACTTACATAAAAGAAAAAATGAACCGAGTGGGATATTCATTGAGTTGGAGACCACACATATTTTTGGTGTTGCCACTTTAGATGAATCTACATGAAAAGATTCTAATTTTATAGAGTGACGATGACTGGTACAAACAGGTCAAGGATTTTATCAGACAAAACATAATGATGGTACCAAGATTTGAAGGATTTACGTTTGACAAAGATGGATTAATGAGGTTTGAAAATCGGATTTACGTTTGAAAAAGATGGATTAATGAGGTTTAAAAATCATATTTGCGTACCACCAAATCTCAAGTTGAGGAGTTTGATCGTAAACGAGGCTCATAGAGCAGTATACATGGCTCACCCTGGAGTCACGAAGATGAGGGTGGATCTTAAACCCTTATTCTTCTGAAAGGGAATGAAGGCAGACATAGTTAAATACGTGGCCAGATGTCTAGAATGTTAGCAGGTAAAGGCTGAACATAGACATCCAACAGGATTACTACAACCACACACTATTCTAGAATCGAAATGGGAGGTCATTTAGATGGATTTCATTGTTGGATTTCCATTGGCGGCAAGGATACATGACTTGATTTTTGTGGTAGTCGACACTCTGATGAAGAGTGCTCATTTTATTCCTATACATACGATGTATCAGGCACCTGACATAGCTAGAGTTTCCATTAGTGAGATTGTGAGGCTGCATGGCATACCTAAGAGGATTATATCCAATCGAGGATCGATTTTTACTAGACGATTTTAAACTAGTTTCCAAGAGGCCTTGGGAACCTAACTTAACTTTAGTACTGAGTATCACCTGGAGAATAATGGGCAGACTGAACAAACAAACCAAATCTTAGAAGACATGTTGCACATGTATGTTATGGACCAACAAAAGTGTTAGGAAGAATTCTTGCCACTGGTAGAATTCGCTTATAACAAAAATTACCAAAGCACAATTAAGATGGTTCCTTTAGAGTTTCTTTATGGGCGATCGTGTCAAATGCCTTTGAGTTGGAATTGGCTTGAGGATAGGGTCTTGGTGGGATCAGAAGTGATTTGAAAAATGGAATATGAAATACAAACAATAAGACATAGGATCAAAGTAGCGCAGGATGAACATAAGAGTTATGTCGACGCACACCATGTCAACCATAGTTACGAAGTTGGTGATCAAGTCTTCTTGTGAGTAAAACCACATAAGAGTTAGATCAAGTTTGTAAAGGGAGATAAAATCTCCCCTAGGTTCATGGGACCCTTCATGATTGTGGAAAGGAAGGGGCTCATGGCCTATCAACTAACCTTGCCCGATTCTTTGAGGTGCACACATGATGTTTTTCATGTTTTCGTTTTGAGACATTATATTAGTGATACTACACATGTTATTCAAATGAGTTCCTTGCAGGTATTGGATGAGGGGGTGCTCATGGCTAAGCCAATATGCATCCTAGATCATCGCATTTGAGAGCTACGACGTCGAACAATAAAACAGGTCAAGGTCCAGTGGGACAAATATAGTCCACACTCGACGACCTAGGAGGATGCATATGATATGCGCCAGCAGTTTCCATTTTTGTTTGATAGATAGACTTGTGACACCGTGATACACATTTTTTTCGACACTTATATACTGTGCAACTTCGGGATGAAGCTTAGACCAAGAGGGCGGTGTTAGTTGTGGATCCTGATTATCTTTTTGATTTAGAGGTCTTTTACTTTCAGTCGTGTTTATACCCCATGAAGTATTTACACCCCATAAGTATGTACACTCTTCCATGTGGGGGAGTGTAGAGGGGGGGTACCCCCTCTGCAGGGTTGAGGGGGGCTATCCCCCCAGCTGGGGGGTCTCGGGTCAAGCGAGCCGCTAGCGAGGGTTTGGGCACGAAGCCCACGAAGAAAAAATTGCCTTGTAAAAGTATATTGTAATTTCATTGTAAATATGGACCATTCATTATAAGGTTGCAGATCTAACGATAGAGATTATATTAGGGTTTTTTTCCCTAGAAGGAAACCCTCTTTTATGAGGGAAATGTATTACGGCTATGTATGTTGGCGAGTATTGTATTCTGAGAGAGGATACTGTGAGAAAAAGAAGAGGAAGTTACAATGGGTTTTGCTGTAGGTTGTATCCCTTCATTTTGCTGGATAATAATAAAGAAAGGACCTGGCAATTTCTCTGGTGGANCCACTGGTAGAATTAGCTTATAACAACAATTACCAAAGCACGATTAAGATGGTTCCTTTAGAGTTTCTTTATGGGCGATCGTGTCAAACGCCTTTGAGTTGGAATCGTCTTGATGATAGGGTCCTGGTGGGACTAGAAGTGATCTAAAAAATGGAATATCAAATACAAACAATAAGACAAAGGATCAAAGTAGCACAGGATCAACATAAGAGTTATGTCGACGCACACTGTGTCAACCATAGTTACGAAGTTGGTGATCAAGTCTTCTTGCAGGTAAAACCGCATAAGAGTTAGATCAAGTTTGGAAAGGGAGCTAAAATATCCCCTAGGTTCATGGGACCCTTCATGATTATGGAAAGGAAGGGGCTCATGGCCTATCGACTAGCCTTGCCCGATTCTTTGAGGTGCACACATGATTTTTTTCATATTTCTGTTTTGAGACATTATATTAGTGATACTACGCAAGTTATTGACATGAGTTCCTTGCAAGTATTAGACAAGGGGGCACTCATGGCTGAGCCAATATGCATCTTAGTTCATCGCATTCGACAACTACGACATCGAACAATAGAACAGGTCAAGGTCCAGTGGGACAAATATAGTCCACACTCGACGACCTCGGAGGACGCATATGATATGCACCAACAGTTTCCATTTTTGTTTTATAGATAGAATTCTGACACCTCCATACACGTTTTTTTCGGCACTTATATACTGTGAAACTTTGGGACGAAGCTTAGAACAAGAGGGGGGTGTTGTTAGTTGTGGAGCCTGATTATCTTCCTGATTTAGAGGTCTTTTACTTTCATCCGTGTTTATACCCCATGAAGTATTTACACCCCAGAAGTATGTACACTCTTCCACACAGGGGAGTGCAGAGGGGGGGTACCCCCTCTTCGAGGTACGGGGGGGATATCCCCCCGAATAGGGGACCTGGGGGCAAGCGGGGGTTCGGGGCCGAATCCCCCAAAGAAAAAATTGCCTTATAAAAAAATATTGTAATTTCATTGTAAATCTAGACTGTTCATTATAAGGTCGCAGATCTAACGATAGAGATTATGTTAGGGTTTTTTTCCCTAGAAGGCAACCCTCTTTTATGAGGGAAATGTATTGCGGCTATGAATGTCGGTGAGTATTGTATTCTGAGAGAGGTTACTGTGAGAGAAAGAAGAGGAAGTTACAACGGGTTTTTCTCTAGGTTGTATTTCTTCATTTTGATGGATAATAATAAAGAAAGGACCTGGCAATTTCTCTGGTGGACGTAGCCCACACTAGGTGAACCACATAAATGTGTGTCTCTTTTGTATTCTGTATCTTCTGTGTTTTTTTTCCACATTTGTTTTATTTTATTTCTTTGTGGTCCTGTTTTTCTAACAACTGGTATCAAAGCGTAAGGTAAC
>JZKD02S0193308.1:9607-22533 GCA_000966675.3 Picea glauca | reverse complement strand
GGTCGAAAAGTTTCCTGCAAGTTTAAGTGTCATTTTTCCATTCGCAATTAAAAACTCTAAACGAACCTTTGTGACAAGTTAGCAAAATAATGGTGCTATTTTGGGAGTTAACAGAGCACAAATGTTGCTTCAAGTAATTGAAGGCTTGTTGTTGGGACAATCCCCACACAAATGTTTCCTTACCACCACCCTTGGTTACTTGGCTGAGGGCCCATGCGATATTAGATAATCCCAACATGAACCTGTGATAGCAATTGGCGAGGCCCAAGAAGCGTTGAAGCTCAGTGAGTGTGGTTGGGGATGGCCAGTTACAGATGACATTGATCTTGGCTAGATCCACACATACACCATGCTGACCAACGATGTAGCCTAATGAATGGGCCTTGTCCATGCTGAAGGATCATTTTTCCAAGTTTGCATATAGTCTGTGTTGACGTAAGGTGTGCAGAACCTATTGAATATGTTGCAAGTGTTCTGACCAAGTATTTGTTAAGGTTTAAGCTATTATTAGGTTTCGTTTTAATTCACTAGATAACCATAGAATATATAGGATCCCTGAGAAATACACAATCACAAGAGACACATCATTTATCTTTGGAAACCCTAATGGGGGAGAAAACCCAACAAAAACTTCCTTAATATAGATAGCCAATACAATGCCAAGAAATAAATCAAACAATACGGAAAGTCCTCTCTCAAGAATGTGCCCCTCTCTCTCTTCCTTCTTCTTCAACTGCAGCTCCAAACTTGCACTCTAATGAACAAGTGAGTGAATGAACAAATGAAGCATTAGCCTCTCTTATTTATACAATATGGTAGGTGATGACCTGAGGTGTATTTTCATTGGCAGGGTCGACTTCTCATTCTAGGTGGTTATAACCACTTTAATATATTCTGGGGTCGACTTTTCATTTAGCTTATTAAAATTAGGGTTTGACCAATCTGCAAAAGGGGATTTGGTCATTTACAATACCCGACATGATCAATATGCAAAAGGGGATTGATCTAATGAATAATACATCAATAATAAATAGAATACTCTTTGCAGTTACATTATTTCAACACTCCCCCTTAACAAGAAGGGTATTCTACAACAACATCAGACGAGAGAGAGGGAAACATCATCAACATAATCTTGGAACACTGACTGGCATATCTATAAATCATCAGAAGTTTTTCTCATCATCATCATTCACATCATGGAGTTGGAGTAACATCATCATTCTTATTTAGCATGCGGCTAAAGTAATATCATCAAGATATTTAACATGAGGCTAAATTAACATCATCATCTTTAGCATTGAATCTGAAATAACATCATCATCATCATCTTCAACAAGAAGCTAAAGTGGCATCATCAACATCACCTTTAGCAAGAAGCTAAAGTGGCATCATCAACATCATCTTTAGCAAGAAGCTAAAGTGGAATCATCAACATCTGCATCAACATGGATTAGTATAACACTAATACATCATCATCATCAATAACAATAACAAAGCAAAAAAAGGTTGGAGCATCATCAACATTAGCAATGGGTTGAGAGTCTTCAACACGAGGCTGGCATCACAACACGAATCTAGAAACACATCATCACAACACGAGGTTGGAACATCATCACAACATGAGGTTGGCATCACAACACTTAAGTTGGCACATCATCACATCACGAGGCTGACACATCATCACAACACAAGGCTGGCACATCATCACAACAATTAAGTTGTCACATAATCACAACAATTAAGCTGGTACACCATCACAAAAATTAATCTGGCACATCATCACAACAATTAATTTGGCACATCATCACAACAATTAAGCTGGCACATCATCACAACAATTAATCTAGCACATCATCATAGCAATTAAGTTGGAACATCATCACAACAATTAGGCTGACACAACATCATTTTGTGGTACTCTGACAGTCCCTAAGGAGCTTCCCAGGAATCATAAGATTTCCTAGGATATAAAATCCTAACGGAGCTACCACGTGGTAATCTGATAGACCTTCCTTACCATACCTTCGAGATCTTCCCAAGAATCATAAGATTCCCTAGGATTATAAAAATCCTAACGGAGCTACCACTACTAATCATGATACCATAGTATCATCAGCACTACTCCCCCTTTCAAGGAAAGTCCTTTCGGACTATACCAAGCTTGTCTCAAAATTATCTAAAATTTACATGAGACAGAGGCTTCTTCTGCAACCTGCTCATCTGAGCCAACATATTGGAATTTTATAGCTCTTCTCTACATCATATCATGGTTGAAGTGATACCGGATCTCTATGTGCTTCGAATCATCATGGAACACTTGGTTCTCCATCATTTTTATACAACTTGGTTATCACATATAATCACGGTGGATTCCATATCTAAATCAAATAGATCGGTTAACAACATCTGAATCCATATGGCTTCACAACTGGAAGAACATGCAACAATGTATTCCGCTTCTGACATGCTTGGAGCAATGTTGAATTGCTTCCTACTCTGCCATGAGATCATGGTTGACCTCAGACTGAAACAACATCCTGAATTTCTCTTTCTATCAGAAACACTTCCAGCTCAATTTGAATCAGTGTAACCACTCAGTCTGAAGTCATGATCTGTAGTATAATAGAGACCAAAATCCAATGTACCCTTAAGGTATCTCATCATATGTTTTGCAACAACAATGTGAACACGTCTGGTTTTGTTGGCCCTTGACCAATTTTTGAGGATCCTTGGTCATGTTTGACCTACTTTTCAGACTTCGACAGGCTGTTGAAGGCGGAGTGCAAGTCGAAGTGGAGATCGCGGGATCTCGGCCCCTTTTTAGGGATTTTTGGGTTTTGAGCTTATGTAACGGGTATGGGGATGTCATCCTATGGGTTTACCCATGTTTAGGCCTAATTTTGTAATGTATAAATAGATGTTTAGGCAATGTAGGAAGGGGCTTGATACCTTTCTAAGTGCTAGGGCAAGGGGGAAATCTATGTAATGCTAGGTGCTAAGTGAAAGTGGTAGTTGTAATTTCTTTGTGCATACTGTGTAAGACTTGTAGAGCTAAGTGAAAGTGATCATAAGAGACTATGGAAGGCTTTGTGTTATAAATCAAGGAAGGAGGATCTAGCGATGTGCGCATATCTCCTGTCCTCTGCAGAGTAAGATATCAAGGCTCCGTGCATGTAGAATATTGATAGAGGACAATAAAGAGAAGAAGAATTGGCAGATGTATCCCCAGGGAGGGGATGAACCACGTATATCCTGTGTTGTGGTTGCTTTGTGTGTTTTGTATGTTCTCTTGTTTAGGTGATTAAATTATTAGTGCACTGATGTATGTTGGATGAATCTGATATGATATCTTAGTGCTGAATAATGTGAATGAATGTTAGATATGACCTATGTTGATGTGCTTAGTTATTGATTATATTAGATCTGTGTGGATACTGCGTCGTTATGTTACTAGGGTTTATCTACGTTGTAAGCTAAAGGTGAATATTGATCAACTGTAACTGCTAAGTGCTCTGTTAAAGTGTTACAATCAGAGATCTGTGTCCCATCTAAGCTTGCAGACATCAGAGTCTTGCAACCACCCATGCCTCTACCTTGGGTGAGACTTCATCTTCTTCACAGGTGTTGCCTAAAGGACCAATAGTTAGGGTTTTGTTGGTGCGCTATTGTAGCATTGAACCCTGGGTCTTCCCTTGTGCCAACAGGGTTCTACCAGATGCTGACTCAAGGAAAAACATATATCTAGCCTGGTATTCATCAGATACATCACTGAACCAGTCTGAACATAGTAGCATCAACCAATTCTAACGAGGTATCTACCATGAGATTCAACATCGTTTCCATGGGTGTGTACATGGATTTTCATTTCAACATGTCAAACATCTTCATTTTACCTACATACTGCCCTTGGTTAAGGAAGATATTCTCTGTGCTCTGCCAAACTTTAAGACCTAAGAGATAATGCATTTAGGTCTTCCATCAAACTCTGTGTCGAGCTTCTTCTACAATCTGTGATGAAATTTTCTTCATCTTTTCAAGAATACATCATCTACATATAGTAGTAGCATCATTGGCTCATCATTCATAACCTTGAGATAAAGGATAGAATCAAATTTACTCTTGGTAAATCCCAATCTCCTCAAGAAACTGTAAATTCTACCATATCAAGCTCTAGGATATTTATTCAATACGTATAGATCCTTCTTCAACTGGAAGACATGAGTCTTTTTATCTTCAATCTTCAAATCAATTTTTCCCATTACATTGTACAAATCTGGTACACTTGCTCAGCTACAACTCAATCTGCACAATCATGTGCTAGCTCTATGTGATTTCTACAAAGCACTATCTATCTCACTGATTGAGAGTATGTCCTCTCTTCTTTCTGCAACTGTTCCTTCTAGAACTGGGACTTTTCACCTGCACCTGCTCTAAATATGAGAATGGTTGCTCCATTCTCACTGTGACTGTTAAAATCTGGGAGTAATTCATCTACTCCATCATGGAAACAACTTCATCTGAAATTGAGAGTGGCTCAATAACTAATACTGAAGATAGCTCTTCTTCTTGCATGGAGGTAACTATATCTTTCATTATAGTCATGTCTCCATGACCCAACTAATGTACTACACCAAATTCTACTCAATTTTTAAATATGGGGATTGCTCCCCTTGCATCTCATACTATATATGAATCATGGTAGTTCTGATTGTCTTCATAAATACTGGAACTATTTATTCAATAAGTGTTGGGTCATATTATTCTCCCTCTTGCTGGGAGAATTATCTGGACACACATAAGGATTTGAACATCTGCAACATGCTTGATCTATATAGATCAATCTTGGAATTCAATATTGACTTCTCTTCTAGTCTCACAGAAGAATCCATATCCTAGTCTTTCTGACTGGNCCCCACACAAATGTTTCCTTACCACCACCCTTGGTTACTTGGCTGAGGGCCCATGCGATATTAGATAATCCCAACATGAACCTGTGATAGCAATTGGCGAGGCCCAAGAAGCGTTGAAGCTCAGTGAGTGTGGTTGGGGATGGCCAGTTACAGATGACATTGATCTTGGCTAGATCCACACATACACCATGCTGACCAACGATGTAGCCTAATGAATGGGCCTTGTCCATGCTGAAGGATCATTTTTCCAAGTTTGCATATAGTCTGTGTTGACGTAAGGTGTGCAGAACCTATTGAATATGTTGCAAGTGTTCTGACCAAGTATTTGTTAAGGTTTAAGCTATTATTAGGTTTCGTTTTAATTCACTAGATAACCATAGAATATATAGGATCCCTGAGAAATACACAATCACAAGAGACACATCATTTATCTTTGGAAACCCTAATGGGGGAGAAAACCCAACAAAAACTTCCTTAATATAGATAGCCAATACAATGCCAAGAAATAAATCAAACAATACGGAAAGTCCTCTCTCAAGAATGTGCCCCTCTCTCTCTTCCTTCTTCTTCAACTGCAGCTCCAAACTTGCACTCTAATGAACAAGTGAGTGAATGAACAAATGAAGCATTAGCCTCTCTTATTTATACAATATGGTAGGTGATGACCTGAGGTGTATTTTCATTGGCAGGGTCGACTTCTCATTCTAGGTGGTTATAACCACTTTAATATATTCTGGGGTCGACTTTTCATTTAGCTTATTAAAATTAGGGTTTGACCAATCTGCAAAAGGGGATTTGGTCATTTACAATACCCGACATGATCAATATGCAAAAGGGGATTGATCTAATGAATAATACATCAATAATAAATAGAATACTCTTTGCAGTTACATTATTTCAACACTCCCCCTTAACAAGAAGGGTATTCTACAACAACATCAGACGAGAGAGAGGGAAACATCATCAACATAATCTTGGAACACTGACTGGCATATCTATAAATCATCAGAAGTTTTTCTCATCATCATCATTCACATCATGGAGTTGGAGTAACATCATCATTCTTATTTAGCATGCGGCTAAAGTAATATCATCAAGATATTTAACATGAGGCTAAATTAACATCATCATCTTTAGCATTGAATCTGAAATAACATCATCATCATCATCTTCAACAAGAAGCTAAAGTGGCATCATCAACATCACCTTTAGCAAGAAGCTAAAGTGGCATCATCAACATCATCTTTAGCAAGAAGCTAAAGTGGAATCATCAACATCTGCATCAACATGGATTAGTATAACACTAATACATCATCATCATCAATAACAATAACAAAACAAAAAAAGGCTGGAGCATCATCAACATTAGCAATGGGTTGAGAGTCTTCAACACGAGGCTGGCATCACAACACGAATCTAGAAACACATCATCACAACACGAGGTTGGAACATCATCACAACACTTAAGTTGGCACATCATCACATCACGAGGCTGACACATCATCACAACACGAGGCTAGCACATCATCACAACAATTAAGTTGTCACATAATCACAACAATTAAGCTGCTACACCATCACAAAAATTAATCTGGCACATCATCACAACAATTAATTTGGCACATCATCACAACAATTAAGCTGACACATCATCACAACAATTAAGCTAGCACATCATCATAGCAATTAAGTTGGAACATCATCACAACAATTAGGCTGACACAACATCATTTTGTGGTACTCTGACAGTCCCTAAGGAGCTTCCCAAGAATCATAAGATTTCCTAGGATATAAAATCCTAACGGAGCTACCACGTGGTAATCTGATAGACCTTCCTTACCATACCTTCGAGATCTTCCCAAGAATCATAATATTCCCTAGGATTATAAAAATCCTAACGGAGCTACCACTACTGATCATGATACCATAGTATCATCGGTACTACTCCCCCTTTCAAGGAAAGTCCTTTCGGACTATACCAAGCTTGTCTCAAAAGTATCTAAAATTTACATGAGACAGAGGCTTCTTCTGCAACCTGCTCATCTGGGCCAACATATTGGAATTTTATAGCTCTTCTCTACATCATATCATGGTTGAAGTGATACCGGATCTCTATGTGCTTCGAATCATCATGGAACACTTGGTTCTCCATCATTTTTATACAACTTGGTTATCACATATAATCACGGTGGATTCCATATCTAAATCAAATAGATCGGTTAACAACATCTGAATCCATATGGCTTCACAACTGGAAGAACATGCAACAATGTATTCCGCTTCTGACATGCTTGGAGCAATGTTGAATTGCTTCCTACTCTGCCATGAGATCATGGTTGACCTCAGACTGAAACAACATCCTGAATTTCTCTTTCTATCAGAAACACTTCCAGCTCAATTTGAATCAGTGTAACCACTCAGTCTGAAGTCATGATCTGTAGTATAATAGAGACCAAAATCCAATGTACCCTTAAGGTATCTCATCATATGTTTTGCAACAACAATGTGAACACGTCTGGTTTTGTTGGCCCTTGACCAATTTTTGAGGATCCTTGGTCATGTTTGACCTACTTTTCAGACTTCGACAGGCTGTTGAAGGCGGAGTGCAAGTCGAAGTGGAGATCGCGGGATCTCGGCCCCTTTTTAGGGATTTTTGGGTTTTGAGCTTATGTAACGGGTATGGGGATGTCATCCTATGGGTTTACCCATGTTTAGGCCTAATTTTGTAATGTATAAATAGATGTTTAGGCAATGTAGGAAGGGGCTTGATACCTTTCTAAGTGCTAGGGCAAGGGGGAAATCTATGTAATGCTAGGTGCTAAGTGAAAGTGGTAGTTGTAATTTCTTTGTGCATACTGTGTAAGACTTGTAGAGCTAAGTGAAAGTGATCATAAGAGACTATGGAAGGCTTTGTGTTATAAATCAAGGAAGGAGGATCTAGCGATGTGCGCATATCTCCTGTCCTCTGCAGAGTAAGATATCAAGGCTCCGTGCATGTAGAATATTGATAGAGGACAATAAAGAGAAGAAGAATTGGCAGATGTATCCCCAGGGAGGGGATGAACCACGTATATCCTGTGTTGTGGTTGCTTTGTGTGTTTTGTATGTTCTCTTGTTTAGGTGATTAAATTATTAGTGCACTGATGTATGTTGGATGAATCTGATATGATATCTTAGTGCTGAATAATGTGAATGAATGTTAGATATGACCTATGTTGATGTGCTTAGTTATTGATTATATTAGATCTGTGTGGATACTGCGTCGTTATGTTACTAGGGTTTATCTACGTTGTAAGCTAAAGGTGAATATTGATCAACTGTAACTGCTAAGTGCTCTGTTAAAGTGTTACAATCAGAGATCTGTGTCCCATCTAAGCTTGCAGACATCAGAGTCTTGCAACCACCCATGCCTCTACCTTGGGTGAGACTTCATCTTCTTCACAGGTGTTGCCTAAAGGACCAATAGTTAGGGTTTTGTTGGTGCGCTATTGTAGCATTGAACCCTGGGTCTTCCCTTGTGCCAACAGGGTTCTACCAGATGCTGACTCAAGGAAAAACATATATCTAGCCTGGTATTCATCAGATACATCACTGAACCAGTCTGAACATAGTAGCATCAACCAATTCTAACGAGGTATCTACCATGAGATTCAACATCGTTTCCATGGGTGTGTACATGGATTTTCATTTCAACATGTCAAACATCTTCATTTTACCTACATACTGCCCTTGGTTAAGGAAGATATTCTCTGTGCTCTGCCAAACTTTAAGACCTAAGAGATAATGCATTTAGGTCTTCCATCAAACTCTGTGTCGAGCTTCTTCTACAATCTGTGATGAAATTTTCTTCATCTTTTCAAGAATACATCATCTACATATAGTAGTAGCATCATTGGCTCATCATTCATAACCTTGAGATAAAGGATAGAATCAAATTTACTCTTGGTAAATCCCAATCTCCTCAAGAAACTGTAAATTCTACCATATCAAGCTCTAGGATATTTATTCAATACGTATAGATCCTTCTTCAACTGGAAGACATGAGTCTTTTTATCTTCAATCTTCAAATCAATTTTTCCCATTACATTGTACAAATCTGGTACACTTGCTCAGCTACAACTCAATCTGCACAATCATGTGCTAGCTCTATGTGATTTCTACAAAGCACTATCTATCTCACTGATTGAGAGTATGTCCTCTCTTCTTTCTGCAACTGTTCCTTCTAGAACTGGGACTTTTCACCTGCACCTGCTCTAAATATGAGAATGGTTGCTCCATTCTCACTGTGACTGTTAAAATCTGGGAGTAATTCATCTACTCCATCATGGAAACAACTTCATCTGAAATTGAGAGTGGCTCAATAACTAATACTGAAGATAGCTCTTCTTCTTGCATGGAGGTAACTATATCTTTCATTATAGTCATGTCTCCATGACCCAACTAATGTACTACACCAAATTCTACTCAATTTTTAAATATGGGGATTGCTCCCCTTGCATCTCATACTATATATGAATCATGGTAGTTCTGATTGTCTTCATAAATACTGGAACTATTTATTCAATAAGTGTTGGGTCATATTATTCTCCCTCTTGCTGGGAGAATTATCTGGACACACATAAGGATTTGAACATCTGCAACATGCTTGATCTATATAGATCAATCTTGGAATTCAATATTGACTTCTCTTCTAGTCTCACAGAAGAATCCATATCCTAGTCTTTCTGACTGGCTTCCTTATCTATTACTAAAACAAGGGAATCTTCCCAGAATATTTCATATCTCCTAGAAGTTTCTAAAGCTGTGATCTAGTCTTCTCATGACATTTGTCTCCCAGTCCTGTAATTTTAATTTGTCTCTTCATCTGATCCTTTTTGAGATCAGGCTTACTCTCGATTTCTTCTGATTGTACAAGGACTTCATTATCTCTTACAGGGTATACTTGGTTATGAATACCAAGTCAAATATGAAAGACAAAGTCAGGCTTCAAACAAGATTTGCTTCCCGTTCTAATGTTCGGTCATCTTTGGAGCCTTCTTCTCCTTTCAATCAATCTTCATATGAGATACTCTGAATCTCAAGAGATAGCTTCTTCTTCATCTTCTTTGGTACATGACTGTATATGGTCATGTACATATTCTACTTCATGTCTCATATAATATGTTTCCTTCAACAACCTTCACTATAGCTTCCTCAAGGTTATCACTTGTGACCTGAAACAAGGTCAACAAGCAAGAATAATACACTTTTGATAATAGTATATAAAACAATACCATGAATAATCATTATAGTAGCTCCTTTAGAGCTATCACTTGTGACCTGTCTGAAGTAAAGATCAAAAGTAATAAATACAATACAAAATGAGTTCAACACTCTTATAGTGTTGTGTTCAAACTTTCCTCCATGGAAACCTAGAACTAACACAAGAGATTTATCCTAGAGGAGATATTAGTTTGTATCAGGCAAATGATTACACTAAGCATTTATCTCAATATGCTCACATGCTACCCACTATAATACTTTTCAAGGACTGTTATCTCAACTAGAATAACATTGTTATCTCAACTAGATGAAGCATTTTTTCATTCTCCTCTTGTATATGAACACTGTTTCTCTTTAATACTACATTTTTACTCTTGAAATACTTATCCATGATGTTGAATTATTCAATTTATTCCTTGAGTCTTTCAATTTTCTTGTTTTTCTTTGTTATTCTTGAAGAGACTGGCCTCCTTAGGGTATTGGATGACATTGTTTGCTTGGTGGGCTAATACAATTATGTGTTGTCCTTAAAAGCATTGAGCACTTGTGTCGAGGGTTCAACATAGTCAGGTTGTTGATACATAGGGGTCTTAGATTTAGACAACCCAGTTCTAGACTTCTTAGGCCATCGATATACATACTCCTTTTGTTGAATATGACTATGCCCTATTTGTATTGGCTCAATATGAAAGGAAGTATCATTCTTCGTTGGACATGGAGTAACTGGGGATGTAATTTCTACACTCTATTTTTTTGTAACATCCTCGACCACCCATGCCAGGCCATGCTACACGAGAGAATTCTTTCATTATCCTTGTGGAACATACTGTAACATACCCAACACCCAACTGAGCTATGCCACATAAATTTCTCGCACTGCATGAAATTAAAATATACGTACACAGAGCTCTTGCGGAAACGTATATATAAAATGTAAACATACAAATACATCTGTAAATGCACGGATTCACACAGAAATAATGGTAAACATATACATGCAACATATGCAGGAAATACTCATAAATATAAAGAAAGATATAACCACTCATAAGATAAACCCATAAAAATACACACGTAAATGATAATGCAACATGTAAATTTATCACACAGTTGACACTTATCTTGGTAAGAATATCACCAACTGCGTGTAAACCTTCCATGAACCTCCCAGCCTTAGACCACACTGTTCATCACTCTCAATAGTGAGTCACCCCCTAGCTAGGACTAAATTCCACCCGGGTAAAGGGATTCCTAACCAGGCTAAGACTCATAGAAAACAAGAAATAATTTGTCATAGGTGCCAACTCAAACTAACAACCTACAGTCCCTCATTCCCCACATGCCTGTCCCACCCCAAGAAGTGTTCCCCTTCTCTTCTCAACAGTCCTTCGGCTGCCCCACTTCCTTTCCAGGCTTCAACAACAGGCCAAACAAGAAGTCTCAGAGCCCTGTCGCTGCAGTTTAGCACCTTCAAGAAATCAACTCCCCAAAATTCTCCCACCTAAAGAGAAATTACCCATGGGCCTAAAAACCCACCTCTTCAATATCCCACGGGGCTGACAACCCGCTTTTGCAGTCCAGCTCCCAAGATAACCAACCACACAAACAGATATGGATACGAATACAGGTTCAGGTACAGTCATGAAGATACGAAGGATAACTTAATGGGTGTGTTAATGCTCATGGATGATTGACTGAATGACTCAATGATGGAAAGAATATGTTGGAAAATGAACTAAGTCCAAACAATATGTATGCATGTCCCCAAATTGACACTTGTCATATTGGGAGCTACTTTGGCCCACTTGTCCCCAACTTTGGAACTTAGGATAAAATAATTACCCATACTTTATAATTTAAGAAATATTAATATAATATTCCTTTTTGGCTTAAGCTCCCTAGCTTAGCCATTTTTCTTAACTTTTAGCCCCTTCCTTTCCCTAACTAGTGGAGTTTAGTCCCTTGTACTCTTTTATCGTGGTCGGTCTGTGCACAATGATGTATTTTATATTAATGTTGAGACATATACAAAAGTAGGCACGCTGACCTTTAACATCTGGGCTCTCCAGCCTAAGAATCACAAAAATGGCTCACCAGCCTATAAAACACAACATATACACCAAGGCTCCTTGGCCTCAAAATTGTGTGCACTTAAGTTGCTACATGCGGTATCTTGGAATGTGCAAACTTCCTCATTTTACTGCACAGTACATGTGCGCACTATGCCATGAAAGGTGCATACACAAATGATATCAAGCAACTCACTAGCTTAAGTACATTTTCATTTACATTTACAATTGTGTTCGGTCTAGGGATATTACAATCCCCTCCCGTTATTTATGCACTGTCCTCGGTGCATTAAGTACACACATACAACAAAAATTTCAAAAATCTTCAAAAAGATGCAGGTATTTTGTCTGCATTGCATCCTCATGCTCCCACGTAGCATCCTCAGGACCGTACTAGGTCCATTGGACCTTTACAATCCCTATGTCTCGATTCCAGAGTTGTTTGATTTTCCGGTCCAAAATGCGTACCGGATGCACTTGAAAAGCGTCTTCTTGCTCCACCTAAATCACATTCTAATCAATAACATGATTAGCACTAGGTATATATTTCTTGAGAAATGATACATGGAATACATTATGAACATACATAGATGCAGCCAATGCAATCATGTAAGCTACTGGACCAATCCTCTCTAGGATTTCAAATGGCCCACAATAGCGAGCTGCCAACTTTGAAAAATTT
>JZKD02S0193286.1:0-22534 GCA_000966675.3 Picea glauca | reverse complement strand
GGAGGTTGCCCCCTCGAAGAGGCTTATTATCTGAAATTATCTCTTTTTCAAGGCGTTGAGTACTTTTCCTGAGGTTTTTCTATGCTATATTGATGTTTGGTTCTTAACAAAATCCTCTCATATATGAAAAATACACAGAGTTGGATATTGCATTCAGGAAGATGAAGTCATTCAGTTATCCCTCAGATGAAAATTGGAATCTTCTTCTCCAGTTGTTGGTAGGATGACTCACCAAATGTAGTTGAAGTAAATCGGGATTTATCTCCAAATATCCTATTTTCAAGGATTCAAATATTTTGTTGTATTTGATCGAATAACCATTTTTTTCCGACATGATTTGTATAAATGTAAATGAGAAATCAATGCAAAAGGAGGGGCCTTTTGGGACCTGTGAAATCTTTAATAAAATTATGCAAAATTTGGATATTCAAACTTCTATGTTTCATTTCATGTCTTGTCTTGATGCTATTTTCATGTTCTTAAATTCCTCTTGAATGTGTCTACTACCATGACTACAACAATTTAGTACAACAAATACTATTACAAATGCAAAGGTACCTTTAAAAGTTACATATTTCTTCAATATACTGTCAATATTAAGAAGACTTGTTCTTAAATTTTATTATTCATTTTTAAATGGAAACAAAGTATTCATTTATGTTTGAATTATATTTTTGTTAAGATAAATGTTCTTTCATCTTTCTTTTGTCTAAAAGGTAAAACAATACTTATCAAAGGATACATTGTTTTGCATTTAGATTTTGTTTCTCTTCTTCTCTCATACCTAAAACATTCAATTATCTGAGACATATAAAATTTTCCTTCAATATTAATCTTTAAATATTTAAAGACTAGTAATATAGGCCTGAATAAAGCATAAAAACACTATGTTTTGGGATAGATCAACTCAAACAAAATTTCTCATAGTAAATAGATGTCTTGGTATAGTTTCCTAGACAGAAACAACTCAAGGGTTATAACATTCTTTTGGTGTTGATGTTGGGGACCAAATTAAAAAAATATTACTTTCTCTAGGTAGAACGAAAAAGAAAACCTACTCTTTGTTGGTGAACAAGAGTCGGGAATGATAGAATAGTTCACTTGGAGACTGAACATTTACAATCCTAGCATCAAGAAAGAAAAACACTAGGGCTAACCCAGACCCAACAAAAACCTCACTAGTAGAAAATCCAAATAAAATATTGTCTAAAATAAATCCTAGGAAAAGACCCATAACACCTTCTACAATACATTCTGCTACAAAACCTTCTTCTTATATATATCCTACATTAAAAGGGAAAAATTCTATTGATTTAAAAGATTCATCAAAAAATCCTTCCTCGAGTTTTTCAGACATTCCTTTTTCTTTATCTACCAAGGATCATGTTACAAGTTCCCCTAAGGTTTCTCTTTTAGAATCCTTCCCAGATTCTATTATACTTCCATTATCTCTCACTCTAACTGATTCTATCAAATTATTTCCCGAGTGTTGCATTTCACTTTATTTTAAGGATTCTCATGTAGTCTCTTGAATTATTTCCCCTATTATTTCTCCAAAAACTTCTCATGTAATATCTCCAAGGTTTCTCTCAAAAGTTCCCGAAGAGGAAGAAGAGTTCAAAGTATTCTTCAATCCACTCACTCTTGAGAATTCACAATTGTTAGCTGATAATCTAGTTATGGAAAGGAAAATCCCTCAACAACAACCACCTCCTCCTAAATTTTTTAATAAATATGCTACTAGATATGCTCCTTTAAATATTCCTTGTAACTTACAAAATTTTCCTGACAACTATTTAAGGATATTACCTAGGTTTAGTAGGGAAGATGATATCAAAACCCTTGAACATTTATCATCTTTTGACTATTTCACAGATAACCAAGGTATGGAACATGAGGATATTTGTTTAAGATTTTGAGTATGAGGTGAGAACTTGGTTCAAGGGATTTCCTCCTAATTCTATTGATTCATGGGATGCTTTAGAATATGATTTCCTTATACAATGGGGTGAAAAGAAGGGTCATTTCTATTTCTTGACTGAATTTGGGAATCTTAAAAAGAAACATAATGAATCTGTTCAAGAATTCATTAAAAGATTTAACAAATTGTATAATAATATTCTTGCAGATGTCAAACCATCACAAGCAGGTACAAAGGTTACATTAGATGGTTCTTTTGATCCATATTTTTCCTTGTTAATTAGGGAGAGAAGGTAAACTACTTTAATTGGCATGCAAGATGATGTTGTGGAAATTAAATCTAATATGATTGCATCAGGAAAAGCTAGAGTTAGAAATATTTCAGGAGATCATGAAAGAGGGAAACAAAAATAACAAGTAGGAACATTTGGGACAAATATAAATCAAGAAGATAAAATTGAGAAAATGTCCAAAATTGTTAAAGATCTATCAAATAAACTAGCTAGGATGGAAAATGAGAGAAGAAGGTTTGATAACAAAAACCAAAATTAGTTTTGAATAACTTTTAACCCTCCTTGATTTTTATAAAGAGAAATAAGAAATGATGATCAACCAATACAAGCTCCTATAAAGAATGAAAATATGGTTGATAACTTTGAAGAAGATGAAATTGAAGATATTAATGAGGAAATTAATATGATGGAGGGTGACATTTCTGATGTATATGTGACCCAGGATGAATATGAGAAGTCTCTTAGCTTCAATTCATATTTTAATTAGGATGATAAAAATAATTAATCCACCATCATCTCAACATAGGGTATTCTCAGATGCACTACAAGCTGAGTTGCACAAACAATATGACCTTTGACCAAGAACGAATGCAAATACAACAAAAACAAACAATCAAGGTCAACAAGATAAAATTCAAAATAAAGACAAAGGGAAAGAAATCACAACTGCAAAACAAAAATATGATCAAGAGACTGCAAAGAAAATAGATGCAGAACATAAAGAAACAAAGAAGGTGATCAATTCTTTTAACTTAGAAAACAAATTAAATAGAATTAGAATCTTTATCCCTTTGTTAGAAATTGCAAAAAATCTTGTTTATAGAAAACAAGTAATGAAAATGATTGATTGTTTTGTTGCAACAACCTAACTAGATACATTAAATCTACACGATGAAACACATACTGTGATGTTTGGTCCTCACATTGAGGAAAGAGGAGAAGTAGTGGCACCATTTTACATTTCCTTTACTTTCCATGAACATATTTTACACAATTACATGTTGGATTTAGGAGCTTCTCACAATATAATGCCTAAAATAGTCATAGAGAATATTGGTTTAAAAATCACAAGACCATATCATGACTTGTGTTTTTTTGATGCAAAAAAAGTTAGATGTTTATGGATAATTAAAGATCTAGTAGTTCACTTAGCACAAATGCCTATAAAAATTATTTTAATGGATACATTTGTGGTAGATGTTCATGTAAACTATAGAATGATTATATCTAGGTCATGGGAAAGTAAACTAAGTGGTTCATTGAAAATGGACATGACATATGCCATAATCCCAGTTTTTGGTGGAGAGACTAGGATACTTTATAGGGAAACCAAACTAGACTACACAGTTAGTGATCCTAATCACCCTAATAATTATCTTATCTATTCAAAAGACCAAGACTTGGGTTGTTTTATTTTATCTGTAAATGATGAACCAAAACTTTGAACATAAAATGTTGCTTTGTGTGAAAATAAAGAGCCAGAAGATGGGATGTGGAAAATGTATTTTGATGGAGTCTCCTCCTCGGAAGGTGCTAGGGAAGGTATACTTCTAATTTCACTTTCTGGAAAACTTTTCCCATTTTCTTTTAGACTACAGTTTGAAACAAACCCCACAAATAATGTTTGTGAATATGAAGATTTAGTGTTAGGATTATAAGTATCTAGGACAATGAAAACTAAAAAACTCATTGTCCATTGGGATGCATAATTGATTGTTAAACAAATAAGAAAATTTTGGAAGGCTAAACACCCTAGGATGAGATCTTACAAAAATTTGGCTTGGGATTTAATTGAAAATTTGTTATTAGCTTTTAATATTCATGCAATTCCTAGAAATCAAAATGAACAAGATGATTCTTTAGCAATAGTAGCAAGTACTTTCACACCTCCTGAAGTGTCAAATATTAAATATGAATTCAAAATGAAATACATACCTTCTATTCCTAGCAATGTCAAACATTGGCAGGTATTTGAAGATGATAAACAAATTAAAAAGGTTTTGGAAATGGTTGATGAGTTTTCTATAACACATATTGATAAATAATATGATAAAGATAATGAACAAATTAATCAGAATAGTCATACAGATCCTAAATTGTGAGATATGATTTCTAATCATAAAATTATGATCTTAAGAAATAACCATATTCCAAAGGATTGGTACCTCTAGAGAAGTTATTTGATAAAAATGTTTTTGTTGTGAAACCTACTATGCATCTTAAAAGTTAAGAATTGGAAGATTGTAATATCACTTTCAAAAATAACCAAAGAACATCAATATCTCAAAACTTTTTCCTATTGATCAAAGGATCAGGTATGTTGATTTATTCAAAGAATTTATTGAAGTATTTTCTTGGTCATATGAATATTTGAAGACTTATGATACCAACATAATTCAACATAGAATCCAACTGAAGGTAGGATCTAAACCATTCAGATAAAAANTGCAAAATTTGGATATTCAAACTTCTATGTTTCATTTCATGTCTTGTCTTGATGCTATTTTCATGTTCTTAAATTCCTCTTGAATGTGTCTACTACCATGACTACAACAATTTAGTACAACAAATACTATTACAAATGCAAAGGTACCTTTAAAAGTTACATATTTCTTCAATATACTGTCAATATTAAGAAGACTTGTTCTTAAATTTTATTATTCATTTTTAAATGGAAACAAAGTATTCATTTATGTTTGAATTATATTTTTGTTAAGATAAATGTTCTTTCATCTTTCTTTTGTCTAAAAGGTAAAACAATACTTATCAAAGGATACATTGTTTTGCATTTAGATTTTGTTTCTCTTCTTCTCTCATACCTAAAACATTCAATTATCTGAGACATATAAAATTTTCCTTCAATATTAATCTTTAAATATTTAAAGACTAGTAATATAGGCCTGAATAAAGCATAAAAACACTATGTTTTGGGATAGATCAACTCAAACAAAATTTCTCATAGTGAATAGATGTCTTGGTATAGTTTCCTAGACAGAAACATCTCAAGGGTTATAACATTGTTTTGGTGTTGATGTTGGGGACCAAATTAAAAAAATATTACTTTCCCTGGGTAGAACGAAAAAGAAAACCTACTCTTTGTTGGTGAACAAGAGTCGGTAATGATAGAATAGTTCACCTGGAGACTGCACATTTGCAATCCCGACATCAAGAAAGAAAAACACTAGGGCTAACCCAGACCCAACAAAAACCTCACTAGTAGAAAATCCAAATAAAATATTGTCTAAAATAAATCCTAGGCAAAGACCCATAACACCTTCTACAATACATTCTGCTACAAAACCTTCTTCTAATATATATCCTACATTAAAAGGGAAAAATTCTATTGATTTAAAAGATTCATCAAAAAATCCTTCCTCGAGTTTTTCAGACATTCCTTTTTCTTTATCTACCAAGGATCATGTTACAAGTTCCCCTAAGGTTTCTCTTTTAGAATCCTTCCCAGATTCTATTATACTTCCATTATCTCTCACTCTAACTGATTCTATCAAATTATTTCCCGAGTGTTGCATTTCACTTTATTTTAAGGATTCTCATGTAGTCTCTTGAATTATTTCCCCTATTATTTCTCCAAAAACTTCTCATGTAATATCTCCAAGGTTTCTCTCAAAAGTTCCCGAAGAGGAAGAAGAGTTCAAAGTATTCTTCAATCCACTCACTCTTGAGAATTCACAATTGTTAGCTGATAATCTAGTTATGGAAAGGAAAATCCCTCAACAACAACCACCTCCTCCTAAATTTTTTAATAAATATGCTACTAGATATGCTCCTTTAAATATTCCTTGTAACTTACAAAATTTTCCTGACAACTATTTAAGGATATTACCTAGGTTTAGTAGGGAAGATGATATCAAAACCCTTGAACATTTATCATCTTTTGACTATTTCACAGATAACCAAGGTATGGAACATGAGGATATTTGTTTAAGATTTTGAGTATGAGGTGAGAACTTGGTTCAAGGGATTTCCTCCTAATTCTATTGATTCATGGGATGCTTTAGAATATGATTTCCTTATACAATGGGGTGAAAAGAAGGGTCATTTCTATTTCTTGACTGAATTTGGGAATCTTAAAAAGAAACATAATGAATCTGTTCAAGAATTCATTAAAAGATTTAACAAATTGTATAATAATATTCTTGCAGATGTCAAACCATCACAAGCAGGTACAAAGGTTACATTAGATGGTTCTTTTGATCCATATTTTTCCTTGTTAATTAGGGAGAGAAGGTAAACTACTTTAATTGGCATGCAAGATGATGTTGTGGAAATTAAATCTAATATGATTGCATCAGGAAAAGCTAGAGTTAGAAATATTTCAGGAGATCATGAAAGAGGGAAACAAAAATAACAAGTAGGAACATTTGGGACAAATATAAATCAAGAAGATAAAATTGAGAAAATGTCCAAAATTGTTAAAGATCTATCAAATAAACTAGCTAGGATGGAAAATGAGAGAAGAAGGTTTGATAACAAAAACCAAAATTAGTTTTGAATAACTTTTAACCCTCCTTGATTTTTATAAAGAGAAATAAGAAATGATGATCAACCAATACAAGCTCCTATAAAGAATGAAAATATGGTTGATAACTTTGAAGAAGATGAAATTGAAGATATTAATGAGGAAATTAATATGATGGAGGGTGACATTTCTGATGTATATGTGACCCAGGATGAATATGAGAAGTCTCTTAGCTTCAATTCATATTTTAATTAGGATGATAAAAATAATTAATCCACCATCATCTCAACATAGGGTATTCTCAGATGCACTACAAGCTGAGTTGCACAAACAATATGACCTTTGACCAAGAACGAATGCAAATACAACAAAAACAAACAATCAAGGTCAACAAGATAAAATTCAAAATAAAGACAAAGGGAAAGAAATCACAACTGCAAAACAAAAATATGATCAAGAGACTGCAAAGAAAATAGATGCAGAACATAAAGAAACAAAGAAGGTGATCAATTCTTTTAACTTAGAAAACAAATTAAATAGAATTAGAATCTTTATCCCTTTGTTAGAAATTGCAAAAAATCTTGTTTATAGAAAACAAGTAATGAAAATGATTGATTGTTTTGTTGCAACAACCTAACTAGATACATTAAATCTACACGATGAAACACATACTGTGATGTTTGGTCCTCACATTGAGGAAAGAGGAGAAGTAGTGGCACCATTTTACATTTCCTTTACTTTCCATGAACATATTTTACACAATTACATGTTGGATTTAGGAGCTTCTCACAATATAATGCCTAAAATAGTCATAGAGAATATTGGTTTAAAAATCACAAGACCATATCATGACTTGTGTTTTTTTGATGCAAAAAAAGTTAGATGTTTATGGATAATTAAAGATCTAGTAGTTCACTTAGCACAAATGCCTATAAAAATTATTTTAATGGATACATTTGTGGTAGATGTTCATGTAAACTATAGAATGATTATATCTAGGTCATGGGAAAGTAAACTAAGTGGTTCATTGAAAATGGACATGACATATGCCATAATCCCAGTTTTTGGTGGAGAGACTAGGATACTTTATAGGGAAACCAAACTAGACTACACAGTTAGTGATCCTAATCACCCTAATAATTATCTTATCTATTCAAAAGACCAAGACTTGGGTTGTTTTATTTTATCTGTAAATGATGAACCAAAACTTTGAACATAAAATGTTGCTTTGTGTGAAAATAAAGAGCCAGAAGATGGGATGTGGAAAATGTATTTTGATGGAGTCTCCTCCTCGGAAGGTGCTAGGGAAGGTATACTTCTAATTTCACTTTCTGGAAAACTTTTCCCATTTTCTTTTAGACTACAGTTTGAAACAAACCCCACAAATAATGTTTGTGAATATGAAGATTTAGTGTTAGGATTATAAGTATCTAGGACAATGAAAACTAAAAAACTCATTGTCCATTGGGATGCATAATTGATTGTTAAACAAATAAGAAAATTTTGGAAGGCTAAACACCCTAGGATGAGATCTTACAAAAATTTGGCTTGGGATTTAATTGAAAATTTGTTATTAGCTTTTAATATTCATGCAATTCCTAGAAATCAAAATGAACAAGATGATTCTTTAGCAATAGTAGCAAGTACTTTCACACCTCCTGAAGTGTCAAATATTAAATATGAATTCAAAATGAAATACATACCTTCTATTCCTAGCAATGTCAAACATTGGCAGGTATTTGAAGATGATAAACAAATTAAAAAGGTTTTGGAAATGGTTGATGAGTTTTCTATAACACATATTGATAAATAATATGATAAAGATAATGAACAAATTAATCAGAATAGTCATACAGATCCTAAATTGTGAGATATGATTTCTAATCATAAAATTATGATCTTAAGAAATAACCATATTCCAAAGGATTGGTACCTCTAGAGAAGTTATTTGATAAAAATGTTTTTGTTGTGAAACCTACTATGCATCTTAAAAGTTAAGAATTGGAAGATTGTAATATCACTTTCAAAAATAACCAAAGAACATCAATATCTCAAAACTTTTTCCTATTGATCAAAGGATCAGGTATGTTGATTTATTCAAAGAATTTATTGAAGTATTTTCTTGGTCATATGAATATTTGAAGACTTATGATACCAACATAATTCAACATAGAATCCAACTGAAGGTAGGATCTAAACCATTCAGATAAAAAATAAGACTGGTGAATCCTATCCTTTTCCCAGTTATTGAAAAGGAACTGGAAAAGTTGTTACATGCAAAAATCATAGTTCCTCTTAGATATTCTTCTTGGGTGCAAAATTTAGTACCTTTTAGACAGACGAATGGTGAAATAAGACTTTGTGTTGATTCTAGGAATCTCAATAAATCATCATTAAAAGAAAATTATCCTCCAAAAAAATGGATCATGTACTATTACAAAAATTAATAGGTGCTAATAGGATCTCTATGATTGATGGTTTTTAAGGTTATTATCAGATTTTTGTGCATGATAAAGACATAGAGTTGACTGGATTTACCAAACCATGGGGAACCTTTATGTATGACAATATTTCATTTGGTTTAATGAATGTAGGAGAAAATTTTCAAAGAGTGATGGACATAGAATTTTTTGGAGAAAAGGATAAATTTGTTGTGATTTATTTAGATGATTTAACTATTTTTCATAAATCGGATGACGATCATTTAAAAAAACTCAAGAAAACTTTTATTAAATGGAAGAAAATATGGTTTGTCATTGAATCCTAAGAAATCTCATTTTTCTATGCAGGAAGGGAATTTAGTTGGACACATTGACTTGAAGGAAGGAGTCAACATTGATATTGAACGTATTGAAGCAATTAAGGTTATCAACCCGCCAAGGAATAAAAAACAGATTCAATATTTTCTTGGGAAAATCAACTTCTTAAGAAGATTTATCCCAAACTTTGTTGAAGTGTTAAAGGATTTGAAAGATATGCTTAAAAAGGATAATGAAGTTAAGTGATCTTAAGATGCCAAATACTCTTTTGATCAGATTAAGAAATATTTGGGAGAAGCACCATGGTTGATAAGTCCATATTACTCAAAATTGTTTCTCATATTTTCTTTTCCCTCATACAAAATTATTGTTGCAGTTATTCTACAAAGGAATGAAGAAAAACAAGAACAACCAATTGCATTATTTAGAAAAAGTTTGAGAGATTTAGAGCTCAAATATAATATTATGGAAAAACAAGCTTATGCATTAGTTAAAGCTCTTAAATATTTTAGAGTTTATGTTTTTCATTCTAGAATAATTTCTTATGTTCCCAACAGTACTGTGAAAGATATCCTTAATCAACCTGATAGTGATGGAAAAAGAGGAAAATGGATAGATAATATTCAAGAGTATGACCTTGAAATAAAACCAATGAAACTTATTAAAGGCCAAGGTTTGACAAATATTTTAGCTGAATCAACTTGCAGAGTCCTTGGGATAAATCAAATTTCAAAAATAATTGAACATCCCTGAGCAGAATTTGAGGAAGCAGAGTTGCAGTAGTCCATAATAAAGGTTCATGATAATTTTTCTTCATCTCCTTGGTATAAAGACGCCATTTTTTATTTGTAGACTCTTGAATCCCCACCTCATTTTAGTCAATTCAAATCTAGGTCATTCAAACTTCAAGCAATCAAGTATGCATCATAGATGAAAAAAACTATTGGAAAGATACTTTGGAAGTTTTGTTAAATTGTATGGTTGAAGAAGAGACAAAGGGAATTGTAGATGAATTTCACAAAGGAATATGTGGAGGACACCGTTCTTGGAGAGACATGAAATATAAAATTTTGAGAGTTGGTTATTATTGGCCAAAATTATTTTTTTAAAGTGAATGCAAAAGTCAATTCTTGTAAAGAATGTCATATTTTTGCAGGTAAACAAAAACTTCCTTCCTTACCATCAATGCCCATAAAATCTAAAGCTATTTTTCAGCAATGGGGATTAGAATTCATAGGTAAGATTCATCCTACTTATAGTGCACAACATGGGTCAATATTAACGAAAACACATTACTTTTCCAAATGGGTGGAATCAATTCCAACTAGATTTTCCACTGATGCAGTTGTGATAAAATTCCTTGAGGAAAATATTCTTTCCAGGTTTGGATGCCCTAGGAAAATCATAATTGGAAATTCCCAAGTGTTTAAATCTCTTGCAATGATATATTTTTGTCATAAATACAATATTGTCCTTGGGAATTCCACTGCCTATTACCCTCAAGGTAATGGATTAGTTGAATCATAAAATAAGAGTATAATGAGAGTCATTAAGAAAGTGTTAACATGTAACAAAAAGGCTTCACACTCGTATTTTAAATTTTCACTCCGAGTCAATAGAATCAACACTAAAAGGTCCACAAATGTGTCTCCTTTCCAATTAATTTATGGTATTAATGTGGTACTTCCTATTAATATGGATTTTCTTGTCATGAAATTGTTGCATGATAATTAAGAAGAACCCAATGATCTTACCATAAGAATGAACCTGTTAATTTAAGTGCAACAAACCAGAGAGAAAGTTAATGACAGGTTCCAGGAATATCAGGATAAGATGAAGGCCATTTTTGACAGGAGAGAAAAATAGAGAAATTTCATCCCTCGTGACTTAGTGCTAAGATGGGATAGCAGAAGAGAGGATCCTAGAAAACATGGAAAGTTTGATCATTTGTGGCTAGGACCCTACAAGATTGTTGCAGTTGAGGGAAACAATTCTTCTCCATTAAGGAATGTTTTTGGAATTTCCTGTGAATGGGCAGTTCTTGAAACATTATATTCAGTTTTAAATCCATTTTTTTTATTCATTGTATATAATCATTTTTTTTCTTTTACTTTAGAGAGATTTCCAATTGAATAGTTTGAAATAAGTTTTGGTATGAAATATATAGTTATGAAAAATTATCAGTCATCAAAGATGACCAAAACAAAAAAAAAATGTTTCTTAGAGAGTATTCTTATCCTTTTGTTAAAAGGCTATATCATTTAATAACTCTTCTCTTTGACAACATAAGTCCTTATCTTCTCATATTCCAAAATTTTAATAGAAAAGGTTTTCTAAACTGCTAATTTTAGATTTTGACACGTTATCGACAATCGAGAAAGGAGAACATTTTGTTTATTTTCTCATGAAAGTTGAAAAGGTCTATATTAGGTAACTCCTAGGTAGAGGCTTTAGAGTCAAATTTGTAACTAGTTGTTTTACTCAATAATTTCCACTAAAATGGTTTTTGTTTCGGAAAGACAAAGTTAGGAAATGAGGAAATGAAGATATTTATGAGTATATTTCATCACTCAGGTATTTCTAGTTGATTCCTGATAAACATACATCATCACTTAAATGTGAAAAACATGTTTATTGGCCCCATATCCTAAAATTGCTAAACTAATTGAAAGGGATGGTGAAATGAAATTCAAGTGGGAAATGCAGGTATCTTCACCAGGTCTATGGATGTTCGATGGCAGTGAAGCAAGGCCTATAATATCAGGGTGACTACACCATAGGTTATGGATGCTTTCTGGAAGTGTAGCAACACCATGATGATGAGAAACATTGCCAATGAGTATCTTAAAAATTATTACTCACTCAAACTAGTTTTCTCACAAAGACTTTGTTCTGACCCAACAATTACCTCATAAGCTTAAAAGATTTGAGTTATGAACACTAGTCATAAATTTGACTCTTTAGCTAAAACTTAGAATTATATTATCCAAAACAATTCATGAGTAAAGTTAGATGAGTGAAGTACTTTAATCCATCCCTGGTCAAATTTTATATAAACATGTTAAATTTTGAATTTAGTAGTGATTCAGTTTCATCAATTATAGATTAATCTAAAAAGAGAGAAGGAAAGGTTACTATTGTTTTGAGGAGGAAAATATCATTCACTAGAAATTTTTGGTTAATTTTTCATTCATAATAATGACTCCATAAACCAATAAAATCACTTGTTCTACTTTTCTTTAGCGCCTCATAGGGAGACCCAATCCCCAGATGCAACAAAATGTTGTAACATAACCCAAATTGTTTATAAAATTTAGGTGTTTATATTTTTTATTTAAAATTCTAGTTATTTTATATTAGGTAGATACAATTAGATTAAAATCCAAAATTCATAGGAATTTGAAATGTTTCTAACATTATATAGATCTATACATTTATTAAATAGATCTACTTTTAATTTTTTATAGTCTCGACTTAGTGTTTAAGGTATAATTAAAAATAATAATGTTAAAGTTTATTACAAACTTTAATAAAAGTTCAATTTTATATCATTTTAAATTTATTATATAGTTTTATAATAGTGAATTAATAAAGGGCATGTTTGTTGCAGATCACGCCTCGTATTTTGTGTTGGACACACCTACCACACTTAGAGTGGGGGTTGAATGAGTGTGGGGCTCTTTTTACCAAAACTTTCCTCTTACAAAAACACCTTAGTTAATATTCAATATTTACTCATTACCCGTTGTTGTCATTTATAACTAGTTAGATGTGAACATATATTAGCAACATATATCCGTAATATATCATCAACAAGTCATCACCACAATGAACACAAAGATCATAAGATGTATGTACAATTTTTCTTTTTATTATGGACAACAATCCGGGGGTTTTCCAACAACAACTGAATAGAGTACAACTCTACAAGAGAACCAACTCTATAATGCAAGACTCATCTTACACCCTCAACACCAACTGAGATGAGGCAACAATCCTCAACATATATCAATCTATCAACAGGTACGCGACCTGTTAGTAGTTCAGTCAGCATGTGTACGTGCTCCTGCTCACTACAGCCTGTGTATGTACGCGACCAATGTATACAACAACCTGCGTATACCTTCTGAGCTGTTAGGGTTTGTCCTTCAAGATCAACTCAGATTATCTACAATCAATATATCATTCTCTTCTGTCTCTGACTGTCCAATTTGACCACCAGCCAGTCATAACATCTCCAAGCTCTCTAATAGCTTGCTCATGCTCCACAATAAATCAATATGAATTTTAATTCAAACATGTATAAACAACTAGTATACCATAGCATTTGTCACCACTGAATCACAAGAGTACTGCTCACTCCATCAACCAAATCATCCAAACTAAATCACATCATAGAAGCCATACCAAGAATGCCCTAAGCATTCACATCACATCAAACAATAGTATCCATCAAGACAATAATGTAACCATACCAGTGTCTCAGTGACATATATGATCTCATAGAATGCAGATCTAGAACCTGCCTCATCATCTAAGAGCTTGGCACCAGCTCAAACACAATTCTTCATCATTCCATCCACTGTACGCGCCCTTTCTTCATACAACCCACGTGTGTACGCACCCTGGCTCATTACAACCTGTGTATACCTCAGAAACTAGGGTTTATGAAGCTTCGAGACTTTTGCCATCAAGATCTCTGATATTATCGAAACTTTGATGTGTTCATGAGATCCTCCTCTCGGTTTCTTCCTCAGAATAGATCTTCAATCATGCTCAAGATATCCACACCAAATATTCTCTCACAAGAAGCTCTCCATCAATACTCCACAAGATAATCTCACAAGAATCTCTCCATTGATCCACAAAAAGGATATTTGCTAGAGTCCATAGCTATCTTATTTATACTTTCATCCTCTAGGTCACTTAACCCATTTCTAGGTCACTTTAACCTATTTTCCTTATTTTAGGGTTAACCACTTTCCATAAATAGAAAATTCTCCAATATTTATCATTTAAATATTCCTTCTTGATTTTGTCACCTTATTTTATCATTTAAATAATCTTTCTTGATTTAGGTCATTTTGACTTCTTTGACCTCGAGGGCTTGAAGCCTTCATATGGGGGTCCTCCAACTTCATAAATCCATAAGTCTCAAACCGTGAGGATTTATGTGACAATCCACAGACCACTAGAAATGGCATGAAAAACACTATCCATCTAGGATAGTTTCACCAACAACTTCATTGATATGCATCTCATTATTTCACATACAAGCATGGTTCCTCCAACCGTTCTTCTAGGATAACTTAATCCACAAAGCGTCTTCCCATGAGGGTTTTCACCATAATGGGACCACTTGGGAGTTCATTCATTTTTTCACCTTATCAATCATGATAAGACAATAATGAGTCATGTTTTCGTCAAACAAACTATGCATCATTATGTATTAATGACAACTCATTGATCCATTTTCATCTATGAATCATATCAATGATCTATATTTATCAATTGGTTTCCACTTTGACATCTATCATTCTCGTCAAGGACATATACATTATTCATCAATCATTAATCAATCAATCCTTTGACATCAACCAATCAAACTATTGGCATCAATGACAACATGATGCAACAATCTCCCCCTTTGGCATTGATGGCAATACCAACATTGATGTCAACACCAATTACCAATTATTGATGTCAACATGTAGATAAGGAATGTTCTACATCAATAGTCAATGTGACTATGTCTCCCCATCAATAACAATAAATCACATCAATGTGATTAACTCTCCCCCTTTGACATCAATGGCAAAGGGCCATTCTCCTCTTGGGGTTGCTCCCCCTGTTTGAATGCCTTTGATATTCCTATGAATAATCTCTCCCCTTTTGAAAAAGGTATATGACTATGCTATATGGTTGAAGATATATCACTCATACTCCCCCCTGTGACCATTGCTCCCACTTGAACTATGCCTTATTGATCTTTCTTCAAATATAGGGATATTTTCTAGGTATGCATCTAATAAATATCTCCTCCTAGAATCATGGGAAGAAGAATGACTCCCCCTATGGGTATGTATCCCCTTATATTCTCTTTCAATGATGATCCTTGGACCTTTCCATGCATAAAAATTGTGCCATACCATTCATCATGAAGCAAAATATTAACCAAATACATCATGTGCCAAAATGTGTGCTCATCATACAAAACACCTATGTACATCAACCATGTATATCATCATCATACAATGTGCCAAAATATATCATCCATGGAATGTATCAATCATATACCTCTATCAATATGCCAACATGTGCATCTACCAATATGCCAACCATGTGCATCTACCAATAATACCATCCATGTACCCCAACATTTTATTTTATATAATCCAATAGATGAGCATTTGATCATCATCAATCCATACTCATGGGTTAGTGCCATGTACCAAAGATATATTTTGCATCGTCACCTTACATGATCTAACATAGAACCATGAAAACCTACAACAAACAGTGTCAGAACCTACAATAAACAATGTCAGACCCTGCAACACAGAGTTATATCATCACATCAAGCTGCAACTCATGCGAATTACCTTTTTTTAAGGCTTTACCACATATACGCGGCTTGCTGCACAAAAGAGCGCATATGTACACGACCTATTCAAGGTCAGCCAATGTATGTATGAGACTGCCACAACTGTCACCTGCATATGCCTCAGTAGATGACCCTTTTGAACTTCCCTTCAGTTTTTCATTCTGATCTGGCTGCTCTGTCTTCTTCTTCACCCACTTATGTAGATGACCCTTCTCCTCAGAACTTGAGCTCTGAGAATCCATATTTTCAAAGATGTCTCCATTTCTTACTTCATTACTTCTTTTAGCCATGCTATGTGAAGTACTCATCATGGACTTTCTTCTTGTGTTCCAGCACTCTTGGGATTTGTGTGCAAATCCACTACAGCTATAGCGTATCATGGAGTTACAGTGAACAACAATGTGTCATATTTGATCACATCTCCAACACCTTGTGGTGTTATAGAATATTCCATTATATCTCCTTTCATAAGATCTACATTCAAATGTTTTGTGACCATATNAAGTGAATGCAAAAGTCAATTCTTGTAAAGAATGTCATATTTTTGCAGGTAAACAAAAACTTCCTTCCTTACCATCAATGCCCATAAAATCTAAAGCTATTTTTCAGCAATGGGGATTAGAATTCATAGGTAAGATTCATCCTACTTATAGTGCACAACATGGGTCAATATTAACGAAAACACATTACTTTTCCAAATGGGTGGAATCAATTCCAACTAGATTTTCCACTGATGCAGTTGTGATAAAATTCCTTGAGGAAAATATTCTTTCCAGGTTTGGATGCCCTAGGAAAATCATAATTGGAAATTCCCAAGTGTTTAAATCTCTTGCAATGATATATTTTTGTCATAAATACAATATTGTCCTTGGGAATTCCACTGCCTATTACCCTCAAGGTAATGGATTAGTTGAATCATAAAATAAGAGTATAATGAGAGTCATTAAGAAAGTGTTAACATGTAACAAAAAGGCTTCACACTCGTATTTTAAATTTTCACTCCGAGTCAATAGAATCAACACTAAAAGGTCCACAAATGTGTCTCCTTTCCAATTAATTTATGGTATTAATGTGGTACTTCCTATTAATATGGATTTTCTTGTCATGAAATTGTTGCATGATAATTAAGAAGAACCCAATGATCTTACCATAAGAATGAACCTGTTAATTTAAGTGCAACAAACCAGAGAGAAAGTTAATGACAGGTTCCAGGAATATCAGGATAAGATGAAGGCCATTTTTGACAGGAGAGAAAAATAGAGAAATTTCATCCCTCGTGACTTAGTGCTAAGATGGGATAGCAGAAGAGAGGATCCTAGAAAACATGGAAAGTTTGATCATTTGTGGCTAGGACCCTACAAGATTGTTGCAGTTGAGGGAAACAATTCTTCTCCATTAAGGAATGTTTTTGGAATTTCCTGTGAATGGGCAGTTCTTGAAACATTATATTCAGTTTTAAATCCATTTTTTTTATTCATTGTATATAATCATTTTTTTTCTTTTACTTTAGAGAGATTTCCAATTGAATAGTTTGAAATAAGTTTTGGTATGAAATATATAGTTATGAAAAATTATCAGTCATCAAAGATGACCAAAACAAAAAAAAAATGTTTCTTAGAGAGTATTCTTATCCTTTTGTTAAAAGGCTATATCATTTAATAACTCTTCTCTTTGACAACATAAGTCCTTATCTTCTCATATTCCAAAATTTTAATAGAAAAGGTTTTCTAAACTGCTAATTTTAGATTTTGACACGTTATCGACAATCGAGAAAGGAGAACATTTTGTTTATTTTCTCATGAAAGTTGAAAAGGTCTATATTAGGTAACTCCTAGGTAGAGGCTTTAGAGTCAAATTTGTAACTAGTTGTTTTACTCAATAATTTCCACTAAAATGGTTTTTGTTTCGGAAAGACAAAGTTAGGAAATGAGGAAATGAAGATATTTATGAGTATATTTCATCACTCAGGTATTTCTAGTTGATTCCTGATAAACATACATCATCACTTAAATGTGAAAAACATGTTTATTGGCCCCATATCCTAAAATTGCTAAACTAATTGAAAGGGATGGTGAAATGAAATTCAAGTGGGAAATGCAGGTATCTTCACCAGGTCTATGGATGTTCGATGGCAGTGAAGCAAGGCCTATAATATCAGGGTGACTACACCATAGGTTATGGATGCTTTCTGGAAGTGTAGCAACACCATGATGATGAGAAACATTGCCAATGAGTATCTTAAAAATTATTACTCACTCAAACTAGTTTTCTCACAAAGACTTTGTTCTGACCCAACAATTACCTCATAAGCTTAAAAGATTTGAGTTATGAACACTAGTCATAAATTTGACTCTTTAGCTAAAACTTAGAATTATATTATCCAAAACAATTCATGAGTAAAGTTAGATGAGTGAAGTACTTTAATCCATCCCTGGTCAAATTTTATATAAACATGTTAAATTTTGAATTTAGTAGTGATTCAGTTTCATCAATTATAGATTAATCTAAAAAGAGAGAAGGAAAGGTTACTATTGTTTTGAGGAGGAAAATATCATTCACTAGAAATTTTTGGTTAATTTTTCATTCATAATAATGACTCCATAAACCAATAAAATCACTTGTTCTACTTTTCTTTAGCGCCTCATAGGGAGACCCAATCCCCAGATGCAACAAAATGTTGTAACATAACCCAAATTGTTTATAAAATTTAGGTGTTTATATTTTTTATTTAAAATTCTAGTTATTTTATATTAGGTAGATACAATTAGATTAAAATCCAAAATTCATAGGAATTTGAAATGTTTCTAACATTATATAGATCTATACATTTATTAAATAGATCTACTTTTAATTTTTTATAGTCTCGACTTAGTGTTTAAGGTATAATTAAAAATAATATTGTTAAAGTTTATTACAAACTTTAATAAAAGTTCAATTTTATATCATTTTAAATTTATTATATAGTTTTATAATAGTGAATTAATAAAGGGCATGTTTGTTGCATAACACGCCTGGTATTTTGTGTTGGACACACATACCACACTTAGAGTGGGGGTTGAATGAGTGTGGGGTTCTTTTTACCAAAACTTTCCTCTTACAAAAACACCTTAGTTAATATTCAATATTTACTCATTACCCGTTGTTGTCATTTATAACTAGTTAGATGTGAACATATATTAGCAAAATATATCCGTAATATATCATCAACAAGTCATCACCACAATGAACACAAATATCACAAGATGTATGTACAATTTTTCTTTTTATTATGGACAACAATCCGGGGGTTTTCCAACAACAACTAAATAGAGTACAACTCTACAAGAGAACCAACTCTATAATGCAAGACTCAACTTACACCCTCAGCACCAACTGAGATGAGGCGGCAATCCTCAACATATATCAATCTGTCAACAGGTACGTGACCTGTTAGTAGTTCATTCAGCATGTGTACGTGCTCTTGCTCACTACAGCCCGCGTATGTATGCGACCAGTGTATACAACAACCTGCGTATACCTTCTAAGCTGTTAGGGTTTGTCCTTCAAGATCAACTCAGATTATCTGCAATCAATATATCATTCTCTTCTGTCTCTGACTGTCCAATTTGACCACCAACCAGTCATAACATCTCCAAGCTCTCTAATAGCTTGCTCATGCTCCACAATAAATCAATATGAATGTTAATTCAAACATGTATAAACAACTAGTATACCATAGCATTTGTCACCACTAAATCACAAGAGTACTTCTCACTCCATCAACCAAATCATCCAAACTGAATCACATCATAGAAGCCATACCAAGAATTCCCTAAGCATTCACATCACATCAAACAATAGTATCCATCAAGACAATAATGTAACCATACCCGTGTCTCAGTGACAAATATGAGCTCATAGAATGCAGATCTAGAACTTGGCACCAGCTCAAACACAATTCTTCATCATTCCATCCACTGTACACGCCCTTTCTTCATACAACCCACGTGTGTACTCACCCTGGCTCATTACAACCTGTGTATACCTCAGAAACTAGGGTTTATGAAGCTTCGAGACTTTTGCCGTCAAGATCTCCGATATTATCGAAACTTTGATGTGTTCATGAGATCCTCCTCTCGGTTTCTTCCTCAGAATAGATCTTCAATCATGCTCAAGAGATCCACACCAAATATTCTCTCACAAGAAGCTCTCCATCAATACTCCACAAGATAATCTCACAAGAAGCTCTCCATTGATCCACAAAAAGGATATTTGCTAGAGTCCATAGCTATCTTATTTATACTTTCATCCTCTAGGTCACTTAACCCATTTCTAGGTCACTTTAACCTATTTTCCTTATTTTAGGGTTAACCACTTTCCATAAATAGAAAGTTCTCCAATATTTATCATTTAAATATTCCTTCTTGATTTTGTCACCTTATTTTATCATTTAAATAATCTTTCTTGATTTAGGTCATTTTGACTTCTTTGACCTCGAGGGCTTCAAGCCTTCATATGGGGGTCCTCCAACTTCATAAAGCCATAAGTATCAAACCATGAGGATTTATGTGGAAATACACAGACCACTGGAAATGGCATGAAAAACACTATCCATCTAGGATAGTTTCACCAACAACTTCATTGATATTCATCTCATTATTTCACATACAAGCATGGGTCCTCCAACCGCTCTTCTAGGATAACTCAATCCACAAAGCATCTTCCCGTGAGGGTTTTCACCATAAGGGGACCACTTGGGAGTTCATTCATTTTTTCACCTTATCGATCATGATAAGACAATAATGAGTCATCTTTTCATCAAACAAACTATGCATCATTATGTATTAATGACAACTCATTGATCCATTTTCATCTATGAATCATATCAATGATCCATATTTATCAATTGGTTTCCACTTTGACATCTATCATTCTCATCAAGGACATATACATTATTCATCAATCATTAATCAATCAATCCTTTGACATCAACCAATCAAACTATTGGCATCAATGACAACATGATCCAACAATCTCCCCCTTTGGCATTGATGGCAATACCAACATTGATGTCAACACCAATTACCAATTATTGATGTCAACATGTAGATAAGACATGCTCTACATCAATAGTCAATGTGACTATCTCGCTCCATCAATAAACATCAATCACATCAATGTTATTAACTCTCCCCCTTTGACATCAATGGAAAAGGGCCATTCTCCTCTTGGGGTTGCTCCCCCTGTTTGAATGCCTTTGATATTCCTATGAATAATCTCACCCCTTTTGAAAAAGGTATATGACTATGCTATATTGTTGAAGATATATCACTCATACTCCCCCTGTGACCATTGCTCCCACTTGAACTATGCCTCTTTGATATTTCTTCAAATATAGGGATATTTTCTAGGTATGCATCTAATAAATATATCCTCCTAGAATCACGGGAAGAAGAATGACTCCCCCTATGGGTATGTATCCCCCTATATTCTCTTTCAATGATGATCCTTGGACCTTTCCATGCATAAAACTTGTGCCATACCATTCATCATGAAGCAAAAGATTAACCAAATACATCATGTGCCAAAATGTGTGCTCATCATACAAAACACCTATGTACATCAACCATGTATATCATCATCATACAATGTGCCAAAATATATCATCCATGGAATGTATCAATCATATACCTCTATCAATATGCCAACATGTGCATCTACCAATATGCCAACCATGTGCATCTACCAATAATACCATCCATGTACCCCAACATTTTATTTTATATAATCCAATAGATGAGCATTTGATCATCATCAATCCATACTCATGGGTTAGTGCCATGTACCAAAGATATATTTTGCATCGTCACCTTACATGATCTAACATAGAACCATGAAAACCTACAACAAACAGTGTCAGAACCTACAATAAACAATGTCAGACCCTGCAACACAGAGTTATATCATCACATCAAGCTGCAACTCATGCGAATTACCTTTTTTTAAGGCTTTACCACATATACGCGGCTTGCTGCACAAAAGAGCGCATATGTACACGACCTATTCAAGGTCAGCCAATGTATGTATGAGACTGCCACAACTGTCACCTGCATATGCCTCAGTAGATGACCCTTTTGAACTTCCCTTCAGTTTTTCATTCTGATCTGGCTGCTCTGTCTTCTTCTTCACCCACTTATGTAGATGACCCTTCTCCTCAGAACTTGAGCTCTGAGAATCCATATTTTCAAAGATGTCTCCATTTCTTACTTCATTACTTCTTTTAGCCATGCTATGTGAAGTACTCATCATGGACTTTCTTCTTGTGTTCCAGCACTCTTGGGATTTGTGTGCAAATCCACTACAGCTATAGCGTATCATGGAGTTACAGTGAACAACAATGTGTCATATTTGATCACATCTCCAACACCTTGTGGTGTTATAGAATATTCCATTATATCTCCTTTCATAAGATCTACATTCAAATGTTTTGTGACCATAT
>JZKD02S0193285.1:329923-351450 GCA_000966675.3 Picea glauca | reverse complement strand
CTATGGAACAAGATACAATGCAAAATAATGGAAACCCTTCTCCTCCTAGTGGCCCAGTATTTAACATAACCCAATAACCATCTAGGGGTAGGTTTTTTACTTTCTCAACCCTCAATTGTGGTAGGTTTTTGGACCTTCTAGAATCTTCCTTAAATTCCTCACATGGCTAGCCCCATATGGATGAGTAATGTGGGATGATGTGGAATCCTCTTGTACCATGGTTGATCCAGGATCTTTTATTCAATGACCATTACATGAATTTCATTAACAATCATAAATAAAGCTTATGTGCAAAATAAATAAAGAAGGCACAACTATGAAGAAATGATGAGAAAGATGACAATAACACAAAGCTTGATAACAAATTTCATCACAACAATGGACTACATCTCTAGACCCACTTCGAAGTGGATACGCCTTTATATTATCTCGGCAAAAATTGGCATAAATACATGGATATACCTCAAAATTGAAAATAGTATGAAGATTCACTACCCAGATGCAAACTCTGACTACACCAGTGGACTTCTGGCGAGAAATAGTGCAAAAATGACTATTCACATGTCAAATTTTGTCACTGCTAATCTCGGGCCCCTCTTGGGATATTCACCTCGTAATGTGTTCCACTACATCCTGCAATAAATGCATGTACTTGCATAAAAATGTGTGTTGTCATCATGTCTCCTCCCTTTTCCTAGCAATAAACTTGGTTTAAATTGAAACCTGCAAGTGGACATTACAAAAAAAGGTCGTTATCCTGGTTGGTTGGCGGTAGTATAAATTAGAATTTGCTTGGGGGTGGTTCGGGGGTCAAACCCCTCGGCCCCCCTTTTTGGGTTATTGGTTGCAACCTCTGGATATATATAAAATCGAAACTTTAATATAGTTTTACAAACTATGTTGACTGTATAATTTTTTTACACGGTTTTGAACCATAGAAACTTCCCACCAAACACTTTGATATGACTAGTACATGGTATCCGGATCAGACTAAATTTTGTTGGGATATGGTTGTCGGCCGGTCTCGTGGCCCAATATATTTTTTTTTGAAAATTTGGATTCAGGCCCTCATTAGGCATTTCGGGGCTGCCACATGGTGCCCTGTGATTGGGACACATGGCCCCCTTTAATTTTCCACCTGTGTCCAATTATCTTCCTGTGTGTTGTCCGATCAGAAGGCCATGTGGCGACCCTTGAGTGGTGCCATGTGGCACCGCTTGGGGGTGACACGTGTCACCTTCCAATTGGTTGATTTGGCCACCCAAAAAATTCAAATCAGCATGCCATGTGGCAACCTCTCGTGCTACCACATCGGCATGCTGACATCACCTCTACATGGTTGGCAACTGACGTCCTTTGTATGAATGTTGATGTTAGCATGTTGACTTTGACTAGTTTGACTAAAACTTTGATTGACCATATATTCTTCATTCAAATTCTGTTTGAGGTGTCATTTTCATCGTTGGAAATCTCTCGACAAGATCTTCGACTTGGTGTCGTTTTTGCTGAGATTTGAGGACTTTGATTTTTTAGCCCTTTAGATCTTCCTAGATTATTCCTCCCCTCTAAGAATATTTTGGGCCTCCAAAAGCCTTATCAATCAATAAATATGTGAGGGAATTGCTCCTTCACTTTCTCCTTCTCGATCCACCGTGCTTTACTTGGATGTTTTCCCTTAAGGCCCACTAGAAGATATTCAACGTCACCTCTACATGAAGTCCTCGTCCTTTTGTCCAAGATAATATATTCCTTTAACTTGTCCAAGTACTCAGGATAAAACTCGTCCATTGCAGGTACTTAAAAACTCTCCCTTTGATCCATGATCATTGGAGGATCATAAAGTTTTAGGTTCTCTATATTTACAACTAAGTATATCTCCATGTACGGTGGTAGATCGAAGGAGAAATCATTTTACCAATATTCTCAAAGATGGTGAAGGGTTCGTATTTGATGGGCTTAAGCTTCTTTGTTTCACCATTCAACCTATCTTTGTTGATGTGGAGCCACACTTGATCTCCTACTTGAAACTAGTGATAAACTATGTGCTTGTCATGGTGAGCTTTGTACTGTGCTTAACTCTTTTCCAACTGTTGTTGAACCACCTGGTGTGCCTGCTAAATCCTCTGAATGAACTTGCAGGCTCTGTCTTCATCTCTTTGTTCACTTGAGTAGACATCTTTTCCAAATTTCAAGTCCAAGGGAGTCTTAGGTAGATACCCAAAACATGTCTCAAATGGCGAACTCTGCATGGAAGAGTGCAAGGCTCGATTATATGCATGTTGCACATACTGTATCTAATCATCCCACAACTTGGGATGTTTGTTACATTAACCTTAGAGAAAATGAACCATTGTTTTGTTAACAACCTTTGTTTGTCCAACAGTCTATGGATGGAAAGCAATACTCCTCTTCATCTTGGTGTCCATCATTGTCCACAAGCTTGTCCAAAACTCTCCAAGGAATCGAGTGTCTCGATATGAGATAATGGATGTGGGTAGTCCAAAGTGGACTCATACATGCTGAAAGAAAAAATGAGTAGTTTTCTCAGCAGAGATCTTCTTTTTACATGGCATCAAGACACACATCTTGCTAAACCTATCCACTACTGCATACAAGTAGTCATGAGCACCCCTTTTTGACATAGGAAATGCCCCTACAAAATACATGGAGATACTCTCCCAAGGATAAGAAGGAACAAGGAGTGGTGTGTAAAGCCTCAATTTTATATTAGTGGGCTTACAAGTTGAGCACAATACACACCCCTTTACATACTTAGTTACAATTTCTTTCATCCGAGGGAAATAAAAAAACCTCTACAGATGAGCCATAGTTTTTTCTACCCCAAAATGCCCAATCACAAGACAAGTGTGAGCTTCTTGAATTACATGGACTCTTTCACTTGTAGGAATACATAGCTTGCCAAAATGGTAGAGTAACTTGCCTTGCAAATGATAGTTCTCCACATATGCACCATGGGTTAGATTCTCATAAACATCTTTAAAATATCCATCAGTAGCATATTGTTCAACATAGCTATCATGAGATAAAGAAGCATTTTTCAAAATAATAGATGCAAAAATAGGAGGCCTAGAAAGCATAAATGCTACTTTGTTACTTATACCATTCTTATGCTTGATTACCAAGTGGAACTGTTGAAGGAAACCCGTCCATATGAAATGACGAGCTTGTTGTAGCTTGGTTTGTGACTGGAGGTACTGTAAGGGATGGTGGTTTGCATGTATGATAGTCTCCTTACCTAATAAGTAGTGCTTCCATTTCTTGACACTTTGAACCAATGTGTACAACTATTTGTCATATGTGGGATAATTAACAACAACTTGAGAAAAGGTTTTAGAGTGATAAAAAATAGGCTTATGATGTTGCATCAATACTACACCTATGGCATATCCACTGGCATCTGTCTCAATCTCGAATGCCTGTTGCAGGTCTGGAAAGGCTAATATTGTTATTTTTCTTATCTTCTCTTTCAAAGTGTCGAAAGATTTATGTTTCCTTCCTCCCCACTGAAAGGCTTGCTCCACACTGGTCAAGGCATGCAAAGGGGATGCAATGTATGAGACGTTAGCTATGAATCTTCTCCAATACTGAACTACACCCAAGAATCTTTTCACTTCTGTTACAATGGTAGGCTTAGTCCAATTTACAATTACATCAACTTTGGAAGGCTCAATTTTCAATTATCCTCCTCCTACGATATGACCCAAGTATACTAAAGATGTTTTTCCAAATTCACATTTGGACAATTTTACATACATATTTTCCCTTTGCAAAGTGTCCAACACTTTCTTTAGATGCCTTACATGGTCTTCCCAAGTTCTAATAAAAACAAGAATGTCATGTAAGTACACAACTACAAAGTCATGTAAGAATGGTCGAAGTACATCATTCATTTCATGCATGAACGTTGTTGGGGCATTGAAAATCCCAAAAGGCATCACTAACCACTCAAATAAACCCTGCTTGGTTTTGAAATAAGTCTTCCACACATCATTTTTGGCAAGCCTGATCTAATGGTATCCACTATGCAAATCCAACTTAGTGAAATAAACAAGATTCTTTAATTGATCAATAAAATCATCTATACGAGGAAGGGGGTATCGGTTTTTCACCGTTATTTTATTGAGATCCCAATAATCAACACACATTCTCCATGTGCCATCTTTCTTTGGCACCAACACAATTGGAGAACCACACAGAGATGAACTAGGCCCAGTGACTCCTTGGTCCAACAAATCCTGCACATGTTTCTTGATATCTCCCATTTCCACCGATGACATCCTGTACATGCCCACATTTGGAAGAGGGACAACTTATTAAAGAGGAATCTCATGTTGAATCTCCCTCTTGGGGGGCAATCAACCTGGTTCTTGAAAGATCTCATCATAGTTAGATATAACATCAATCATTTCATCTTGATGTGAGGGATCACATCCTTGGAAAGCATTAGATGTCTCAACATATTTTTCTCACATGAACACATATCTCTTTTTAGTGTTGATGAGTCTTTTCATTTGTCCTGCACTAACAATGGTTGAATCAACTTTCATATTGTATTCTCTAATATTGTATTCCACTCCATATTTTGTGAGATGGTATTTGCTCTCATTTCTGATGAAGAATGCATTTCTATCATAAAGGTAGGGGATTCCCAAAACTATGCCATGTATATCAAGTGGGAAAACATCCAAATCAACCTCATCTATCAACTTTGAATCAATAGAAAATCTAACTCTACACTGCTTGGTGACATTTAGTTTTGCATTGTCACACACCCAAACAAGAGGGTAAGCTTTAGGATCAAGTTGTGTTTTTAAGCCCAACTTTTTAACAATGGTTTATGCGATTAAGTTAACTTGAGAACTCAGATCAAATAGAGTATATTTTCTGGGTGTTTAGATACAAATATTATACGAAACAATTCACTTCTTCTTCTTTCATTATCCTAAGATTTACTTGTAGAACTTGAACTAGCATGGAAGGAATTGTTACCTTGTACCCCAATGGATTTAATCCTCATTTCATCACATGAATCATAACCAAGGTCTTGTTGCACTCTAGAAACAATTTCCAGCTTCCCTTTTCCACCAAATCTCTTAGGCTTAAGATTTGGATGTAGCTTCCAGCAGTGCCCGTCATCATGCCCATCTTTCTTGCAATGCATGCAAGAGGGCTTTCCTTCCTCTTTCTTTGTTGTCATTGTCTTCTTGTCCTTTATTTTTCCTTTGAACTTTTTGTTTTGCAACTTGGAAGGATTCTTTGTGTGGCCTTCATGTACATTCTTTCCCCTGCTTTCAAGATGATTTTATTGCACACACACCTCGTCTAAGTTTGTGGGATTAAACAAAAAAAATGTATGATGAATGTAACTGTGAAGTGCACCAATATATTTCATCAAATTTTATGGAGAATATAAAGGAACATTCAATGCAAGTGCCTTTTTTCTAAACTCCTCTATGAAACTCTGAACACTCTGACCTTTACCCTGTCTTAAATTTTTCCATTCCATCATGGCCTTTTGAACATGACCCAATGGATAACATTTCTTTTTCAATGCATATGTAAATTCAGACCATAAAGAAACGAGTTTACCATTATGTTTTCTACCTTTCTGAAGTTTTCTCTCCCACCATACAAGGGTTGTGCCTTCTGATCGAAGAGAAGCCAATTAGATATTCGGCTCTTCCTCTTCGATCTACTGTACATGGCAGTAAAATTTGATCTATATGATCTAATTATTTATCTTATTTGTGTTTTCTTCTCCATTAAACATGGGCAAATTAAATTTGACATCTAATTTCAATAATGGATTTTTTGAAGCATTCTGATGAAAATTAGAATGATGAGAATGAGAGGAAGAGAAAGAAGAGATTGAACTTGAATATGGAGAGGGAGTCTCGGGAGGGTCTTCTCCATTTTCCTGGTTCAATGATGCATTATTCTCTTATTTATATTTCTTCTTCTTCTCATTCTTTGCCACTCTCTTCTCGTAATCTGCAAATAATTTTTCTACCATGCCTGATATTCGGCAGAAAGATATGTGTAAAGCCTTATCCTTCTCTACACAAAGTTCTTCATCCTCCATTTTCCTTCATCGAGTTGCACGTCCAATCTCTGGGTTGAAAGTCTTAATTTTTCCTTCATCTGCTTTGAGCTTGGCCCTAGTAAACATTCACACTTGCAATTCAAGTCAAAGAACATCGCTCGGATACCAACATGATCTGAGATATTTTATTCGATGATCATTACATGAATTGAATTAAAGAGAATAAATAAATCTTATGTGCAACATAAATAAAGAAGGCACAACTATGAAAAAATGATGAGAAAGATGGAAATAACAAAAAGGTTGATAACAGAGTTTGTCCCAACAATGGACTATGTCTCCGGGCCCACTTCGAAGTGGAGAGGACTTTATATTATCTCAACAAAAATTGGCATAAATACATGGCTATACCTCAAAACTGAAAAATGGCATAAAGATCCACTGCCCGAATGAAAAATATGACTGCACCAGTAGACTCGTTGCAAGGAATTGTGCAAAAATGACTATTCATAGGTCAAATTTTGTCAATGCTCATCCCAAGCCCCTCCTAGGCTCTTCGCCTTGTAATGTGTCTCACTGCAGCATGCAATAAATGCCTGCACCTGCATAAAATTATGTGTCATTGTACAGACTGGGAGCGAGCTCCTCCCTTTGCCTGGCAATAGACTTGGTTTAAATTGAAACCCGCAAGCAGACATTACAAAAAAATGTTGTTAGCCCAGTTGGTTGGCAGTAGTATAAATTAACATTTGGTTGGGGGAGGTCTGGGGGTCAAACCCCTTAGATGCCATTTTGGGTTATTGGTTGCAACCTTTGGATATATATAAAAATTGAAACTTTAATATAGTTTTACAAACTATGTTGACCATATAATTTTTGTTACACAGTTTTGAATCGTAGAAACTTCTCACCAAACTCTTTGATATTATTGGTGCATGGTATCCATATCCGACCGGATTTTGTTGGGATGTGGTTGCCAACCGGTCTAGTGTTGTTCGGTCAGGTGACCTAATATATTTTTCTTAAAAAAATGGATGGAGGCCCTCATTGGGCGATTCAGGGCTACCATGCGATGCCCTATCATTTTCCACCTATGTACAGTCAGTTGAATGTGTGTCATCCAATCAGTAGGACACGTGGCATCACCTGGGTGGTTCCATGTAGTGTCTCCTAGGGTTGACACATGTCACCTTCCAATTGGCCCATTTGGCCACCCAAAAACGCCAAATCAACATGCCACACAATAACCTCTCATGTTGCTGCATCGACATGCTGACATCACCTATTCATGGTTGGATGTTGACGTCATCTATACATATGTTGATGTCATCATGTTGACTTTGACTAGGTTGACTAAAACTTTGACTAGCCATATCTTATTCATTCAGACTCTGTTTGAGTTGTCGTTTGCATCGTTGGAAATATCTCGATGAGCTCTTGGACTTCGTGCCATTTTTTCTAAGATATGAGGACTTTGGAGTTTTGGCCTTTTAAATCCTCTTGGATATATGGTCGTCAACATGATAGGTCAACTTGAGGGAGGCATAACATTTGCATACAAACTCCTATTAACATGATTTTTGCACTGTTGGAAAGGTCTCAATGTGTAGAATAGTGTCGCAGGTCCTAGCCATGATAGATAAGTTTTAACCCAAAAAAATGTCATTTGATGCCTCAAATGGCCCCGAAAGATTTTGAACCCCAATTTTCCAAACTCAGACCTACCACTAAAATGGCCCTGCAAGTTGATTCCTCCAATTTTTTCCACTTTGAAAGGATCGATATAGATGATAAATAATATAATGATCTAATCTGGATCATACCTCCCCATTTAGGGAGGATTTTGGTCCCCAAAATATTTACTGAATGAGGTGAGAAAAATTTTCCTCTTCCTTATCCCTTGAGTACCACATTTCTTTTTCTGGAAGTTTTCCTTTCAAACCAATATGTCAAAGGTCATGCTTCCCATGTCTTGTAGCTCTAGACCGCTTCTACAAAACTGTATCATTTTCCAACTCTGCCTGAGCATTTGGTGGTAAGTCCTCTATTGAAGGTAGGAACTTCTCCTCCTCCTCATCCAACATGGAAGTCTCATAGAGTTTGAGATTCTCCACTTTCACTACTGAGTAAATGTTCATGTATGGGGGTAGACTGAGTCTATAGACGTTATCTCCCACCTTTTCCATCAATACCTCAAAAGGACCATATCGTAGAGCCTTGATCTTCTTACCAGGACCCTATAGTCTTTCCTTATTCAATTGTAACCATAATTTGTCTCCTACTCTAAATTTTCTCTATGTTTTTTGTTGGTTATTCGTAGCCTTTTACTTTTCATGTGACTTCTTCAATGTCTCATGTACTTGCAAATGGATCTTCCTAATCTTCTCAACAATTTTTCTTCTTTTAATGCATCTCTCGTGAGGTCCTCCCTCAATCCTCCTTGTTTTCCATATACAAAATCTAAGGGTGAAGGTGGAAAATACCCAAAGCAAGTTTCAAAAAGTGACTTACCAATATAAGTGTGAAATGCTCTATTATAAGAGTGTTGTATATAGATCAAATTTTCATCCTAGGTCTTCAGATTCTTCTGATTGTAACCCCTCAAAAGTTGCACCAAATTCTTGTTGACTACCTATGTCTTCCCATCTGTCTATGGGTGGAATGTTGTAGACATATTCAACTTAGTGTACATCTTCTCCCACATTGTAGTCCAAAATACACTGAGAAGTATGGTATCCCTTTCTGATATAATGCTCTCAAAGTGTACCCATACCTGTTGAAAGAACAATTTTGCTACTTCCTGTCCCTTGATGGTATTTTCACAAGGCATGAGAATGAAAATTTTGTTGAACCTGTCAACTACCACAAATAAATAGTCATGTCCCTTACGTTTGGTTGGTAAACTTCCCACAAAATAAATGGAAATGATTTCCCAAGGTTGAGTAGGTACATGTAATAGATGGTATAGATATTTCTTCCTATTACTGAGCTTGCTAGTACAACAAAGTATACATCCTCTAATATACCGTGCTATATATTCTTTCATTCTGGGACAGTACACATACCTTTGTAAATTGGAAATTGTCTTCCCAACACCAAAATGTCCTACGACCTTGGAGGTTTGAGCCTCTCTGATAAGATGCAGTTGTTCATATTTAGGGACACAAAGCTTTTCAAGCTTCTAGATTAAATCATTCTAGAAATGAAATTCAGCCTTTCTGTCACCTTCTTCTTTATGAACTTGGCCCTATAATTGTTGAAACACCTCCTTGAAGTCCTCGTCTTTTGTGCATGTCTCTTTGTATGCATCATGGGTAAAAATCTCCATATGCATTAGAGTTACCAAAGATACAATATTGGATGTGGGTGGTCATGAAATCATGCCTGCCAACTTATTTATGCTACCCTTCTTATACTTTATGAATAAATGAAATTATTTTAAAAACCCCATCCACTTGTAATGCCCACTTTGTTGTAGCTTACTTTGGGCCTGCAAATATTGTCGTGGATGGTGATCTGTGTGGATAATGGTTTCCTTTCCCATCAGATATTTCTTCCACTTTTTGACATCTTGTACCAAGGCATAGAGCTCCTTGTTGTAGGTAGGGTATTTGAGAACCACCCCATTAAATACTTTAGAATGCTAGCATATGTGCCTTCCTCCTTTCATCAATATTGCTCCCATGACATACCCACTTGCATATGTCTCCACTTCAAATGGATTCTGCAAGTTTGGTAGTGCGAGCACTGGTGCTTGACAAATATTTCTTTTCATCTCATCAAATACTTTCTACTAATTCTTCCCCCACTGGAAACTCTTACCACTAGTTTTTATGGCGTAGAGTGGTGCAACTACTACTGAAAATGAAGCTATGAACTTCCACAAATATTGTGTTTCCCCAAAAAAACTCCTAACTTCAGTGAAATTTATAAGAACTGGCCATTTCATGATGGTCTCCATCTTCGCGGGATCTATATTGAGCTCCCCTCTACCGATCACATACTCCAAATACACCAATGAATGTTGAGCAAAATCACATTTCTTGAGATTGGACAACAGTTGGTGCGTCTTCGAAGTCTCTAACACCTGCATAAGATGTAACATGTTCTCCTCTTAGTTAGCACTATAAACCATCATATCATCCAAATAAACACTAACAAATGAATATAGATAAGGGCGTAAAACATGATTCATTAGTCTTATGAATGTAGTCGGTGCGTTGCATAAACCAAATGGCATAACCAACCACTCATACAATAATCACCTTGTCTTGAAGGTAGTCTTCCAGGTATCTACTTCTTTGAATCATACCTGGTGATATCCTAATTTCAAATCCAACTTAGTGAAATACTTGGCATGCTTCAACTGATCCAAAAGATCATTGATCCTTGGTAGGGGGTATTGATTCTTCACTGTAATATTGTTCAATGCCCTGTAATCGATACACATTCTCCAAGTCTCATCCTTCTTGGGAACAATTATGATGGGTGACCCACAAGGTGAGGTACTTGGTCGAATAACACCCTTCTCCAACAATTGTTGCAAATGCTTCTTCACTTCATTTGCTTCCAGAATGGACTATCTATACAACCCAATATTTGACAATGGGGATTCTGACAATAACTATGTTTCATGTTACACTTCCCTATTATGTGGTATCCCTTTAGGCTCCTTGAAAACTCCTTTGTATTATTGTAGAAACTCCTTCAATTTATGTTTCTACTCTTTATTACACCCCTATAGGGATTCCTTCACTCTCATTGACTCATCATTAGACTAATTTTCTCTTCAGAAAAGAAAAACACATTTCTTACTAGAACTAATCAACTTCTTTACTTGGATGACACTTACTAGTGAGATGTTTGACTTTCCTTTATGTGCATTAATGATGTAGGACTTCCCATCCTTGATCAGTGAATAATGGTTGGCTCTCTGCATGAAGATTGCATCCCTCATATACATGTAAGATATTCCAAACACTACTTCACATACATCAATGGGTACTACGTCTAATTCCACTTCATCAATGAAATCAACACTTACACAAAATTTAATCTTACATTTTTTTGTTACCTTTATATTTACATCCTTGTTTACCCGACCCAATGGATAGGGGCTAGGATGATCATGAACCTCCAATCCAAGCTTGTTGACCAAATCCGCTGCTATGAGATTATCCTGTGAACTAGAGTCGAACAAAGAATCTATCTTGGTCTTCTTGACCTGAATCTTGATGTGGAAGAGCTTGGTCATCTCCTTCTCTTCTTGGTGATGAAGGATATTGAGATTCACCTCCTTCTACACATATGTGCAGAATTTTTTTCCATCTACATCTGAGCTACTTTCAACTTGATTGCTTGAACCTTTGGCTAGAAGGTTCTTTTTCTTTTCATCCTTCTTGTGGTTCTTTGGGTTCAACTATGGATGTAGTTTCCAACATTTTTCCTCAGTGTGGAAATCAATGTTGCAATTTTTGCAATGGTTGTTGGGATCTTTTCTCTGATGTTTAGTGGTTGTTGTATTCTTATCTTTCTCATTTTCCACTTCTTCTTCCCCTCCTTGGAAGATTCATGGTGTTCTTTCTACTTCAACCCACCTGGTTTGCCTTTCTTTTGGCCTATGTTTTATGCGTACTATGCCTGACACACACCTCATCCACTGTTCTTATCTTGAATAGAATCACCTGCATTCATAAATGACTGTGTAGACCCCCTAGATACTTTAAGAGTACATCTAGGTTCTTTGGAGAGATACCTAGTATGATGACAATATTTTTGAACTCAATGGTGTACTCTTGTACACTCTGCCTCTTCCTCTCACTGTAGTAATGACACTGGATCCATTGGTCCTTTACATACCCAATAGGGTAGAATTGGAACTTGATGAGGGTTTTGACTTCCTCCCACCTAGTTACTGATCGATTTTTCCATACAAGTTTTTCTTATGTGTACACAGATCTTAGTGGAGACAATCACATACATATGCAGTTTTGTTGAAGAAAAGTAGTGTACACATCAAAAAACGTGCAATTATGATTCGTATAGCAGGTCATACTTTGTTAGGTTTGTCTACAATTATATTTCTCTCAATGATCCATAATCCATGTTACAGGAGCCCTAATTTTAGCATAATAAAATCATTCTCATCATTAGTTTTCCCTCGTATATTTTTCCAAGGGTTTATATCCAAAAATATTGGTGTTTATGTGTGCTTGATTTGGTTTCCTTGTTTATGCTTATGCTGCATGTTTATTTGAATACTCAGTTGTTCTTTAATTCAATAAGTGATTTATTTGGAATTAACAGACAAGTGCTGAGTAGGAGAAATTACAACAAATCCAACAAATGTTTCCAAAAAATCATCTTCCAATTTAAGTTGTTGACAATCCATCGGGAATTTTCAAATGATATCTTTTTTATTTGGACCAATGATCTATCAAGCATTCAAATGCTTCCTGTTTCGAAAGCCCCTAATGATTCATCAATTACATTTGAAATATCTCCTTGCAAACTCCCCCAACGATTCATTGAGGTGAACTAAAACTTTTGACATGTACTTCTTTGTATTCTCTCCAATGGTTTAATAGGGGATTTTAAACTTTCACACCCTAATTTTTTCAAAAGATCTTCATGACATGTGGAACCCGCCATGATTCGGCTATGGCACAAGAAATTTTTCTCTTACTTTCTAATCCACACAGTAGTTCGTTAAGAATCTTTCCAAGCTCATATTTGAAATTTCTCAATGGTTCATTAGGCCATACTCATATTATCTTCCCAAGTACTTGACAATGCATTAGGTTCATTTCAAATATCATTGTTCAAATATGGTCAATACACTAATTGTTTCAAATCTTTTCAATGGGTCTTCTCTCAAATATCCTCAATACCTTGTTAGGCCCTTTTCGAAGTTACTTGTTTAGAATGGCTGATCGGTCCATTTTCTAATTCCATTTTTTTCTTGTTTTTAATTTCCTCAATCATTGATCATAGTCTTTTGAAGATATTTTTTTTAAATCTCTAATAATTCATCAGGGAAAATTCAAAAATTCAAAAAGGATCTTTGATTTTGATGCTTTCAAATTTCGAATGACACAGGTTGATTTTTTCCCCAATAGTTCATCAATTTGTATCTAAACATTGGAATGAGAAATATTTCATATTTTGAATGAAGTTTCCTTATCACTAGCCTTCAAACCTCAAGAACCTACACCAATTACTTCCCTTCCCTGCACCAACATCAAAGGATTGTCTTTCGGAAAAGAAACATTATTTCCATATTTAAAAGTTTGGATTAGAAAAGCAACTTGTGTTCCAATCTCTCTTACTTTGAAAGTTCATTGTATTTCCAACTTCATTGCTGCATGTTCACTTATGACTCAATTCACATCCTAGTTGAATGATCTATGTAAATTTGAGGGGAAACTTCAATTAGATTAAGCTTCAACCGTGTTCAATGTTTGGAAGAAAATGTATAAAAAATCAAGTTGCAACACATTGATGAATGCATTCCCTTAGCCATAAATCCCAACATGAAATCCTTTACGTAGAGGGATACAATCATATCATATTTGATTGACTCATCCCTTTTTGATGCAGGAGCATTAGTTCGACTTCATGGTGGAGTGGGCACATGTTGTGATCTAGAACAACATTTTGAGTTTGAATGAACAATAGGTTAAACAAATCTATATTCCATTAATCTAAGTAGATAGCCTTGTTGTCAAAATTAGAGATAGATCTGGAATAGATAGTTATCAAATAGCTCCATGCGAGGAGACTGAGCCACCTGTTCTAAGTGTTGAATAAAACTAGGAATTAGTTTTTCTAAAAATAGGAGAATGCCCAAAAACCAGGCATGGTTTGTTAAATGTTATTAGAAATAAAAGAAAATAGAATGTAGAGGAGGAGGAGGAGAGGGCACGAGAGGGAGTACGTACAGGATCGTTGCAGAGAAAAGAAAGAGAGACTTCATTTATAAAAGTTTCAATATATTCGACAACGTTTTTATAACTGAGAAATCCTCTTCATCTGCGTGTGAGTTGTTGTGATATACAAATATATATGTATATACACGATCTGGCAATATTAAAAACCTCTGGCATCGAAAATAATGTTGAAAACGAATTTGCATTTTCATTCTGTATGTATCGGGGTTTATGGTAGAAAGTAGAATAGAACTCGAGGAGATCACGAGTTGACAGTGTCAATCATCCAGGAAATGAACGGTTTTGATCTAAGCGGAGTCCAGTGAACAAAGAATAGACGGCCAGATCGCCAGCGGAAGGTGGAAGCTCGATTTTCAATACGTTTTGGGAAATTTCGTTGAGTCCACGCGTCCATCAATGTATGGGAACRGAAATTAGAGGTAAGTGAAATAAAACGTGTTTAATTGATTTCCGTTGGGGGTTATGGTCATATAGCGTGGTTATGAGGAGCTTAACATTTTTATGCCAAGTCTTTTCCGTTGGGTTTTAAAATAAACAAAGAAGTGTTTATTCCGGCAAATTTCAGAGGAGTCTAGTCAAATAAAACAAAATCGCCAAGTATAGGGACAGCGAGCTAAGTTTAGCTCTGTAAACTTCATTTCACCAAGTAAATTTACATTTCGGCAATAGTTCTGTCAAATCGAACGAGATTGCAAATGTTAGTGACAATTAGCTAATTTAGCTCTGTCAAACCATTTTCGCTAACACCAACTGCATTACTTTTGAAGCATGTTATTTTTTTTTTTTAACTTCAATGATGTTCTTTTTTGTGAAAATGGATGACGTGTACAACCTTTCACGTACCTCCTAAAAGTGGAAGAAGGCAAAGCAAAAACTTACTTATATGGAGCTTAAGCATAAAGAGCGCATGGGGCTTGTTTATACAAATACCTCTAGTCATGTAGGATTGCAACATTCCCCTCAAGGGAGGGATCTCTTTGAAATGTTCAAATAGAAAACATGACCCCCCCCCCACCAATTGACCCAATAGAGAATGATAAGCAAAGCAGCGCACACATGGAAATGAAGACAACATAAAGTATACGAAAAATAGCAAAATAGAAGAGGAGACCCATGTGTATGTTTGAGCTTAGAGTATTATCTATTATTCATATTTTCTAGAATCATTTGAAAACTAGATATTATATTTGTAGATTTATTCTCATGTTTGTTCTATATATTCTTACTTTTTTATATATATATATGGGTGTTAACACATGAATATATAGCTACAACCTTCAATTTTTAATGGTAGTTTCACATGTATTCACTATTTTCTATTGGCCATTCCTAAAATTAATGATTCAATAAAATGATTTCTATTTATTAGTCACATTTGTTTATGTTGGTTTCAGATGTGTTAATTATTTTTAATTCCTAACTAGAATAAATTGGAATAAGATTGCATGTTGTATTATGCGTTTAGAATTTGAAATCATAAAACTAGTAATGATGAGAGTGTTTTACATTCCAAACCTAGAAAACTTTAATTGCTCCAAATCATTAAACCTATCCTATTAATATCTGAGAAATCCTAAATACAAAATTATTAATAAAAAAATCAATATTTTCAATAAATATAAGTCAATCTATTTATTTTTACTAATTTTCCTTAAAGCTAGCTATCAAGTCTCTAATATCATTTTTAAAGCATCAAAAAAATATTTAAAATATAAGTATCCAAAACCTTAAAACTTTTAGTCATAGATATTATTTAATATTGTGAATTTTTTCTATAAGTTAATAAAATTATTTTTATTTAAATAAATATTAAAAAAATAAATAAAAAATAATTCCATATTTTTATTAAATTATATATATGAATATATTTATTAACATTAGAAAAATTACATTTCTTATTTTAAAAAACTTAAAAATATAACAAAAATACATTCAAAACAACTAAAATAAAATTCCAAAAACATTTTTTTAAGCCATCCAAACACTCCTATAAGAGAAGAAAAAAAAAAAAAGGGGGGGGGGGGGAATTTTGAGCACTCTAACCAAAGGTGCAAAGACATTGCAACTTTGTGGCTCTGGTTTGAGTAAAACCAATTATATAATTAAAATACTTCCACATATTTAATTCTTATAAAATTCCAAGTAAGATAGTTGTGTGATATTGATTGATTTTTTTTTATAATCACCTCTCTCACAAAGCATGAACATAAACATAATGAAATTAGACATGTAACATAAGGTCGTAATAGATACTTTTCTTTTAAGTAAACGAAATATATATTATTATAAATGTGTTTAATTAAAATTAGTGTTTTTTGTGTCTGTATTAGTAATTTTGATTTTTTTAATTGTATCTTGTTCAATGATGGAAAAAATTTCAAGTTTCATCATTCGATTTTTATAGAAAACCAAAACTAATATGAAAAATAAAAAAAATCTTTATTTCAACAATTTAATTATAATAAGTTCAATATGTCATTAAAAAGAATATAATTTATTAATTATAATAAGTTCAATATGTCATTAAAAAGAATATAATTTATTTGGGTAAAATAACACTTCTTCCCACAACCACAAGAACCAAATCCAATTGACTGTGTATTATATAGTTGAGTATAAAAATATTTTTTTTTATTGATTAACAACACATTTATAATCAATCTAGTTAATATAATAATTTAAAAATAAAATAACAATGAATATATATATATATATATATATATATAAAGGTCAGGGTCAAGCTAAACACCAAATTGGTGTATGAAACTCCTCAATCTAGCTATTTGAATTTTTAGAAGGAAAAACATGTTCAAACCAGACATCAAATTGATGTATGAAAGCCCCTTGTTCATTGTTTGTAAAACAAGGGACCTCTCCCCCAAAAATTTCACTGATAAAATATACTGAAATATACATACATGACCCTCTATGTATATATATATAATTCCAATCTATCTTAACTCAAATTTATTTAAATATCCAAAAATTAACCAACCATAATATCAGTTTAATATATTATGATATTTCTAATATGAACGAATTCTTCTTTCTTTAATCCAGAGACAAATTGAGCTTGAAAACTAATTTTTTTTAAAGTTGTTCCCCTTTTAGATTTAATGATAGCAGCACTGATATGAATCTAGATTTGATGATGCAGCACTGATATGAATCTGCATGCTTTAAAAGTACTCTTAGTGTGGAATAAAGAAATGTAAAAAGAAATAAAACAAAACGCACCTCCAGTGGAAATGGAAGGACTGGTTAAATGATACAAGGCTTCCACATTTATTAATTTATGCCAGTAATACATATTCTATTTGTTATATATAAAATGGTGATCGTGCCCGTTAATTTGTTGAATCCATGGATTCAACAGTGTATGAGAGTTTGTTGCATCCATATATATGCTCACGGTGAGTCGGCCCATCCACTGTCATCGTCATCACATGGACTAAAATTATCCAAAGCAACGTCACTGATCTGAAGTCCGGAATCATAAACAACCCCTGATTTCCAGTCGGAGGGAAGCACAGACTTTTTCGCCCACAACCATTTCCCATCGTACCCGTTGGTTACCACGAATCGAAACTGGAGAGCGCCCCCTGGTGGCTTCTGTATGTCCCAAACTGCGCCATGGTTGTGTGTCATGTATTGCCACCCAGAAGTACCCACCTTCAAACACATTACAAATTACAAACTAATTAGCATATCTCATATACTCAGGATTCGCTTATTAATTTTCTAAATGCAGTTTCACAAGTTAATCTAATCAACTAATTTAGCACCTGAGCAACATCCACGGAAGATATGTCTGTCTGGCCTCCTTGGTATAGGAATTGCACAGCGAGATACTAAGGATACTGGCTACTTCTGGCACGGATTATGATGTTGAAATTAAATAAATGGGATCCCATATGAGGATCATACATGTCGAACACCGAGTTATAAAAGTTAAGATCTTATCCCCGACTCACTCAGGCTCTGTATTCTGTCATGCAAATTTCAAATTTGATTTGGCAGGGGGAGAAAGTGGAGCTGGAAGTGTGGCTCTTTACGCTTGGAATGGCAATAAGTGCATCGTACGTCAAATCAACATTACTTCAGAGTATCTAACTAGCACGACGATTAAATCCTTTCTCCTTGTTCCTACGTTAAACGAACACGTGGGATCTATGCCAATCGATCACTGAGATTAAATATCACCTCTTCTCCAATCTACGACCTAGATCACATCTTGGGTCCCTCCGTTTGAGTCCTCTAGCAACCTCGTAATCCGACATCCCGATGAAAATACCATCCCATCGACAATAGAAATATGTCCACCCTCGGATCCAAGAGTCGACAATCAATGGCGACCATCCAAGGTTCTAATCCCAACAAGGTCCATCATCATCCTCTTGACCAACTAGGTGCCGACACCTATTGTCCTCTGGGGCACGATGACTTCCACGCTAGTGAGACACGTGGCACTCATATCATGTCGTAGCCACCCCCTCAATATGTTAAAGGACCATGACACATGGCATAACCATTGCTCGACACATGGACCCCCGCATGGACTTGATGCAGCATACACGTCATCACAAAGCACTTGGCTCGTCCATTCAGGTGATGACACATGTCCTGCCCGTGAAACGCTAATTGTCGTTTTGGCACTTCCGTCACTCCCCTTTTTCAATACTCACCAGGAGAATTGGTAGGGCACACGATGAATCGACGACTGAAATTGAATCACCCCTCGAAGTCCCTCCTTCAAACTGCATCTCCTCTGGGACCGCAACCTACTACAACCAACACCCCTTCGATGGATGGTTGAGATCTCTCAATCCTATGTATCTCACGGTTTAGACTTAAGACACACGTCCCAGGGTACGAACTGACACAGACTCACCCTCTATCCTTCCTTCAAATCATAGGAAAACACGTGTCAACCTCTGGACATGTTGGCATTCCTCTTCAGCATGACGTCACTTTCCTCCTTATATTTGATTAAGCATGACCCCACGTAACGTCTAAGTTGGAACCCAGGATGTGGCCCTGCCATTTTCACCACCTAACCTGACACATGGCACTCAGACCACATCACATTTTGCTTCCTCAAAGTGTCAATTCACCTTGACACATGGCTCAATCATCGCTTGACACGTGGACCACCCGCATGGACTGATGTGGCATACATGTCATCATTGAGCATCTGGCTCGTCCATCCAAGTATTGACACATTTCCACTGCGCAATGGTTGGATGACGTCATCCTCCTCTGCTGCGTTGGATTGCAGCAAGTCTTCCTAATCCAACAACTGAGGTAAGTCCTTCAATAGATCTAGGACGTTCAATAATTTGGAGTGCTCCTCGTCAGAGTCTCTCCTTAATATCGCACACCAATACTCCGATGACCACACACTCCTACCATCTTGAGACCGATATCTACGGTCCAGGATCTACCGAGGTCTTTCTCTGATGGATCCAATAGATCCCATTAACTCAAAGATTCTCCCATCAGAGTCCCTTGCATCCCTATTCCCAAGCACTTTGATAGCTATGCCCTTTGACTTAGGGCCAGGTTCTCATCTCTATATTGAGTCGACGGTTGCGATTGCTTCAGGCTTAAAATGTGGGTTTTCTCCAAGCTATAAATCTAAGTCAAGACTTATCCATTTTATGGATTTTCTTCTAGTTCCTAAAGGCTACCGACGTTCAAGGACTTGGAACCTTACTATGAAAGACCGAGTAAAGTATTCTTTTCCTATCCCGATGGAGAATTTTGCATAGTCTCCAAGCTTTCTCTTCAAATAGGGAGGTTTTCCCCAAAGCTTAAAGCTCCCCAAACTGCATTAAAACCTTCCCAGGTTTCAGGGCTTTTCAGCCTCCATTCTTCCAGCAAGCAATAAGTCCTACTACCTATTCACCCAATGTGTATTTCATTACACATGACCATTCAAAATAAGGAGAGGTTAACGACGCAGGGTGCACATGTAGGAGGCTCACACCAAAAGTATATTCATTTATTTACCCTAGGTATGTACTTCGAGGCTCAAGTAGTCACCCATGGAAATTTCCCAATGACACATAAATAGTTAATGAGCAAGGCTTTAGAAAAATACTTGTTCACAATATTAATCTACTGGCCTACAAAATTCCTCATCTTTCATTTACTAGAAGATTAAGTTGATAATATTTCATTTACATTAGGGTATCATTACTGACCTCAAACATTCACAGGGATTAAGCATAAAATATATCTATCTGTTACAAGTTATAGCCAACCAACTGAATGTGGTAGTTCATCTTTCCAACCAACCATAGGATCATAAACGACATATATCTACAGTCTAGCCACCCCCGTGCCTAGCCATGATACAACCAAGGAATTCGTTAAACTAACCTCTCCTAGCTCGGGCCTCTCGAGGTTTATTAGATGCATTTCCAGCATCAAGTTGATGTCCTCTTAGGTCAGGATGGATTCTAGGTTTCTCAGACCATTCTTGTGACCCGTTTCTTTCTCGAAGACTCACGTCTCTCTTCACCTACGTGGGTTCACTCCCTCCAAAAACTGGATAACTCTCTCGTGCATTCTTCTGCACGTAAAACTGCTTGTGAGGGTTCTCAGCCTATCCTTCTATCTTTTGTTAGAAGGAATTTGGGTTTAACATGGTTCAACTTGGAAAGTGTGACATTGTAAGGTAGCTAGAGAGGTAGTGGGGGGGCCCAGAGGGCCCATAGTGATAATAGTGGAGGTCATTCAATGTAAGGTGGACTAGGTCCACTATATTATTAAATAAGGCCCACTATAGTAGTTAGATATAAATGTAAGAAGACTTCTTAGAAGGTTCTACTTCTAGAAGATTCCTCCTCTAGAATGTTCTTAGGTGATGGTAGCACTATATAAAGGGTTCAAGCAATGTAATGAGAGATGAAGAGAATTAGTGTATTTCGAGCAGTAGCTCAATAGGAGGATGCCCCCTCGGAGAGGCAAGTGAACAGGAGAAGATCCCTTCCATAATAGGATCCATTGTATGGCGTTTCCCTACCTCAAGGGTTTGGTAATAATAAAGTGTGGTTTCTTATATCTTGCTTGTGGATCTATTGTGTATTCAGTAATTTGTGGTGATTATATTGGTAGATCTATTCAGGTTCTTAAAAAGTGGTATCAGAGCACTTTCCTTGGATGGAGTGTGGGCAACTATTTTCTATTTTTGCAGATTTTTTTTTCAGAGCAGAAAAAAGAGGGCCGCGACATTATTGAAGTTTTTGATATATTTCTGTGAAAAATTTGCAGAAAAGGGTTGTATATATGAGTTCCTCTCATAAAAACACCCAATTTGAAAAAAGAAATCGTCCGAAACGGAGTCCGGAAAGTCAAGATATTGAAGTTTTAAAATTTGCAATTTTTCAGGGTTTTTTTCGCGGACGGTGGCGCGATTTGTTTTTATTTCTGTAGCAGTTGCCGAATTTTCTCAAACAAATTACAGATCTGAGTTCCTCTCACAATTTCACCCAATTTCAAAAAAAAAA
>JZKD02S0193285.1:312239-327232 GCA_000966675.3 Picea glauca | reverse complement strand
CGAAGAGGCAAGTGAACAGGAGAGGATCCCTTCCATAATAGGATCCATTGTATGGTGTTTCCCTACCTCAAGGGTTTGGTAATAATAAAGTGTGGTTTCTTATATCTTGCTTGTGAATCTATTGTGTATTCATTATTTGTGGTGATTGTATCTTCATATCTGGTATTGGTTCTTAACAGACCTTGTACTTGGTGGTATCCTTGGTTGACAATTCATTTTATCTTATTCAGTCTTCCATACTTGTATTCATTGGGGTGGTTGGTTGTCCAACTACCAACCCCCTTCCATTAATTGTCTCACTTCAACTAGAAGTAAGAGGAAATATTGTTATTTCCTTCTCATTGTTCATCAAAGTGGCCTATGGTATTTTACACATGAATCCCCTTTCTATACCCCATCACAAATCCCTCTTGTGGTATCATGGCTAGTACTCAAGGCTTCACCTCATAGTCAGTTGTTGGCCTTCTCCATTAATCAATAATGCATTTACAATACTTGCATGCAATCGTATGGAGATCATTATTTTTCATTAGTTATCTATAATCATGGGTTTAGAAAGGGGGTATTACAATCCCCTCTCCCTTCAAAAGGAACATCGTCCTCAGTGTTCTCCTCGGAAATACCTATCATGATTTTATCTTTCAATTGCTTTAGTAGGGTCCTCCTTTGCTTTGTCCAGTGTTTACTCAAACTTTGGTATTTCAGAACATTCCTACAACAAATATCAAACAAAACGCATATTAATTCAAAATTTCATGCGTAAAGCTCTCATTGATGTTCAAAACTCAAAATGAAATATTCATATCAACACAATATTTATCTGTGCAACTTCATGAACATCCATATGGATGTCTTACCAACTTGGTTCCATGTTCTCTTGGACGTACTCATTGTGGTCGTGATCCTAAATACAAGAATTATCGAAGTCTCCTCTTCTTTGCGGTCACTCACCCTTCAAGCCAAGGCTTAGGCATCCCCTTCTCTGCTTTACAATCCCTCAAGTGATCCATCATGCCTTGCCAAGGATTTCTCACACAAGAATAGTTTTAAAGACTTCACTATGTCTTACATTTGAGGCATCCCTTTGGCCCGTATTACCTCAACACGATATTGTTTTATGGCAATCATGGCTTATCTCATGGATCTCATGTCACAATAATAGCCTTTTCCCATGATTTTCCAGCTTGACAATTAATTTAACAAGATGAGGTGTATCTTAGATAAAATTATATTTTCTTGTGATATTGTTATCAATTGGTTGTGGCAATATATGACATGCCACATGATGGCCTTTTCAATAAGTTTTCTTACCAATTGTATGAAAATCATCCATGGATTTTAACAATATAATTTCTTGCTTCTAAACTTTTAATTGTTTTAATGCCTAAAATATTCTTAACAATCAATCAACCTCTAGACTCTAACAAAGATAAAAATAATTGAAATCTAATAGTATTAGTTTTTTAATCAAAATATTATTTGTTAATTATGTATGATTGGAAACAAATAGTTTAATTAGATATCTTACCTTAAAAGAATACTAGGCCACTTTCATCCACCTAGATTCTTCTAGGACTTCTTTGGAACACACTACTCAATTTAGGTAAGGATGATGAACTCGTATTCTAGAACTCTTCACCATTTCATTGTGTCGTTTTTCCAAGAGTTTGTATCCCTTCATCTCTCGTGGTTCAAAATTGGTTATATAGTGGAAATGCTCATTACTAGTTTGAGGAATGTTTAATTGTTCAAAATAGGTTTCACCATGGGAACCTCTTCACAAGAAGGTTGTGCACCAATCTCATGTCTAATTTCATCATCGACATAATTATCTCCAACCAAATTTATATTGCTTTCTTGACAAAAAAATATTGTATTGATGAAACAATCATTAGAGGCTAACTTGATGTTGGAGTTGGAATGGCCTCTATTGAAAACCTACCTTTCACTTGTGGTTATGGAGTATAAATAATCATGGCATTTGTTGTGTTATAAATTAGAATTTCCTCTACTAAAAGCTTATGTTTTTCCATACCTAGCCTTTCCTTTTTTCTTCCTTCATTAGTTTTCTCACCAAGTTTCTCTCTACTTGAAAAATTTATTGATCACTTAAATATGTTCCCCATCTTCACAAGGATTAGAAACAAAAAGTAGAAAAAATTGGCCTTAAAATTACACCAAAATCACAAAAATTGTTTGTAACGATGGTTTTCCCGACAAATGTTTTATAACACGCAAATACTTTCATATTTTTTTTGGATAGGTTGAGGTTGTGGTTTGTGTCATTTCATTTTTATATATAATGATCATGCATGCATTATTAAACATATGTGCACCAATAATGCATGCACATTCCTCTTACAATGGTTAGACCCTATACATTATTATAAATTTCACCTCAATACTTGAAACATTTGAAGCTCATAGTGGCCCTCATGAGTTTGAAATGTAGTCTTACGAATGTCAACCACTTTCATTCATATCTAGTGGTAGCTAGAACAAATATCAATTTTAGTAAAGAATTGGGCACCACTCAATTCATCAAAGAGATCATCAATGACAGGAATGGAAAATTTGTCTTTAATGGTCAGTTTGTTGAGGGTGTGGAAGTCAAGACAGATGAGCCAAGAGCCTTATTTCTTAAGGACCATGATCACAAGAGAATAATAGGGGCTCATACTAGGACGGATAACTCCTGCGGTGAGCAATTCTTGAACAGTTTTCTAAATTTCATTTTTCTGGGAAAAGGGATGATGATAGGGACGAACATTGGGAGGAAAGATGTCAGGGACAAGGGGAATGGAATGATCATGAACACCACGGGAAGGATTAAATCCCTAGGGAGTGGAAAAAATAACTTGATGTTTGGAGAGGATGGATTGGAGGTCCTGCGACACAAAGCATGTCTCGATGGCATGAATGGAATGGACTTGTGCAATAATCGAAAAATTACCTTTAAGGATATTTTCCATGTGATGGGAACTAATGATATCAGGGGAACCTACTATGATGCCTTGGAACTTATATTGTTGGTCCTCCTGGTGGAATTGTATGGTTAATTCCTTAAAATCCAGGAGAATGGGACCTAGAGTCCTTATCCATTCGACACCCAAAAATATGTCACAACCACCCATGTCGATAACAAACATATGATATTTCATGTGTTACTGACCAATTTTAAGACACACATTTTCACAACGCCCCCACATTTCATGGACCCGCCATTGGTAATCATGATTTGAAAATTATTGACTGCACATATATAACAATTAGTTTCTTGGGCAATGCAGTGATGAATAAAATTATGGGTGCTTCCACTGTCAACAAGGATGATGACCTTTCTATGCTTAATGTAACCAATTAGTTTGAGATTTTGGGCAGCATAGAATCTAGTGAGAGCATTCATGGAAATGACCAATTCAACTTTGGGAGAGTTGGAAGGTGGGATCATGTCAGTGGGTTCAGGTGACTCGACCATAGGGGGGGCCTCGACATCATATTTAGAAACATCCTCTAATATGGCCATAAAAATATTTTGTTCCTTACACTTGTGCCCAGGAAAATATTTGTCATAACAATTATAACAAAGGCCCTTGAGTTGGCGTTCAACCATTTTTTCCCTGGTCAATTTTTGGATCTTTACTGGAGTGGAAGGAGGAGTGGGAGTGACTAGTTTAAGGAAAGGAATAAAGGAGGGTTTTCTAGTTTGATAAGAGATGCATCATTGTGCTTCCTTATCTCTTTTAGTATATTCCACCCAACTCTAAGGCTTATCCATGAGAACATGGGAATCAATATCATCCTTGAGGCCACTGATAAAACATTCTCGGAAAAAATCATCACACATGCCCTATGTTCAGAAATGCAATCGCTCAAAAGAAGCTATAAAGTCTTTCGTTGTGCCAGATTGTTTCAAATTTGTCAAACAACCTAAATGGTGGGTTTTAGTGTCAAAGAGTTCATAAAGCTCTGCCACAAATTGTGTCCAAGACACATACCCTTTGCGGGCATTTTTTCTCCATTTCCACCATTGCCAACGCTCTTGATCTAGATGGAGAACACCATACTGGAGTTTGTCCAACTCATCTGTAATGTCGTACAAAGATAAATAATGTTCCATTTGAGTTACCCAGTCAGTGGGATTTGAACCATCATATTTGTTCACATCGACACGCGGAAGGCGTAGGTCATGCTGAAAGTGGTGGGGCTGAAATGTTTGGGAATTGGAGGAAGTTTCACCTTTGGGGTGCATAGGTGGGTTAGAGGAGGTAAGGTCTGTAGGTATATTCATCTTGGAATAGATCGTTTCAGTGAAGGATGCAAGCTGGGTAGCGAGGTCCTATTTGATGGTTTCCATTTTTACGTATATGAAGGAATGCATGTTCTTATTGATGGTGGAAATATTGGAACTAAGTTGCCTCACTTCCCACTGGGTCTCTGTGAAAGTAGAGGACAAGGAATTGAGGAAGTTTTCCAAGTCTTATCTATGGGTGTGGGTCATGATGAAGAGGGAAAAAGGAAAGGGATGGGTGGGACTACACAAAAAATGGGTTATGGGTGAAGGGTATCACGATGATCAGGTCAACGAGGGGAATCCAATGGGGTAAGGCCCAAATAAGGGTTCCAAAAGGATCCAAACTTTTTTTTTTTACTCTTGCAGAGTTATACTTTGATTTGAAGAATACTACAGTGTTGAAATGCCCAAATTCTTAACAGAAATAATGTGTAGTAATTTCACAACCAGAATGCAGGAGACATAGTTACATGGCAATAGTTCTTGTTTGTTCTATTTTTGTTTCCGTCCCAAGGGTTAAGGTATGCAGTGTGTCTATATATAAGGGTTTTCCCTGTGTTATATCACTCTGATATTCGTGCGAGGTCCAACAATAGTACTCAGCCCAATATCTCATTGCACCAACTAAGGAGGCTAAACCATGCCTTTATTCATACTACCCAACTACCCATGTACTAGAGAGTATCTTCCCAAGTGTTGTTCTCGGTGGCACTATAACAATAAGGCGGTCGATCAATTTATCTATGGAGGGATTCAAGAGATCTAGGTCGATCCGTATACAGGAGTTATCTAATGCACTACCACTTAAAGGGGTACCAAAATGGGTTACAAGGGTGGCCAACAGATGTGCGCTTAAGTACCACTTGTATTTCCTATATTTATTACTCCTCTACTATGGGTTTATGTGCGTAATGAAATATCTTTGTAGCTTTAAGACATCAGAATACGTCTCTACGATGAAAAAAAATAACTCACATTTTTCTTCCAAGGAAAGTGCTTTGATACCACTTGTAATATTCCAGATATAATATAGTATGTAGAATATAAATATTTAACAAGAAATGGAAGAACAACAATAATGTAACCAGATCAATATCAAAATAATACCATAATAACACTAGAAATAACACTTTTATTATTGATAGCAATGTTCACTTTCCTCTTCGAGGGGGCAACCGCTAGCAGAGCAGAGCTCTATTACAATATTCTCCAAGTCAAAACTTCTCATACCCTCTACTCCTATTTATACTAAATCTATCTATCCAAAAGAACAATCTAGAGTAAGATCCTTCTAGAAGAAAAATATTCTATTAGGTCTTCTTACAGTTGACTTATTCTTCCTTATTGTTAGGCTTTATTAATATTGGCCTTTATTACATGGAAATATATTATTCTACCTATGTGAGGGGTTAGGGAGGTTAGGTCCCTAACACCCTAACCCTATAAACATAATCCAAAACCCCTAACACTTATACAAGGCTACCACATAAGGAATTTGTGGGAGATTCTTAACCTCCAAATACAAATATGGGCACCACTAGTAGGTTTTTCACACTAGAAATTGATCTCAGGGTCTTTAGCATGGTTAGGCGATGAAGATAAGTATATTTCACCTATAAATGGGAATATAGGCACCACTATTAGGATTTCCACACTAGGAATGGCCCTTGGGGCCTTTACCGTGGTCAAGGGAGGAAAGGAATGGACTTAGGCCCTAAGTAAGATTCTTAGGTGCAAGGGCCATGAGTGACAACTCAAACCACAATAGAAATCCTCTCTAAGGGATCTTTATATTTTTGGTGGTAAATGGGTGACATTAAGATATTTTTCACACCACATATGGGACTTGGGTCAAGTACCATGGTCAAGGGAGAAAAACAATGGTATTATGCCATAAATAAAGATTATCAAGCTCAATCATCATCAACAAGGCCTCAAATCATCATAGAGATCCTCTATAAGAGATGTTTGGGTTGCAAGTGGGATATGTGTTCCATTCAGAGGTTTTTCACACCATGGTTGGGTCTCGTGGCCTCTAGGTTATATATCAATGCCAAGAGTGGGTTTCAAGAACCATGTATGGCTTGGGTCCTTAACCATGGTCAAGTAAGGAACATATAATGCATAGGCCCTATTTGAATCTTCTCAAGATGAAGCTTTATGAATTAGTCATGGAACAACCAAACAATACCTCTATAGGGGATCTTTGGCCTCCAACTCGGAATATTGGTATCATTAGTATGTTTTTAACAATAACAATATGTCTTAGGGATTGTAACATGGTCGTGATAAGAAAAAAATTTCCTTAGGATTTAAACAAATCTTCTTGAGATCAAGGGCCATGAACAAGGCCCTAAACTATCACACAAATCCTCTCTAGGAGATCTCTAGCCTTTGGGAATGGTATGGGAACCTTAGTAGGTTTTGTGCACCACAATTGGGTCTCATGGCCTATGAGTTGAATATCAATTCCATTAGGATTTTTTACAATGTACCATGTATGACACTCATAGCCTTGACCATGGTTAGGGAAGAAACACAAGATGATTAGGCTATCTGAATCTTCTTAGGATCAAGCTTTGTGAAGTAGTCCTTGAACAATCACACAAGATATTTGTAAGGATTCTTTGGCCTCTAATTGAGAATATAGGTATCATTTGTTAGGGTCCTACCCTAACCCCCTTACTTAGATACTTTATAATGTATTAAGCCACATTCCTTGAATAAGGCCCTTTAGATAGTTAGTTAATAGTCAATCATTGTAAAAAGGGTCATATTTATTAATAACGCCCAATTAGTTAGTAGGCCCTCATTATAAGTGGGCATATAGGTAGTTGATATTATCTTTGGATAGTTATATATTGAGTAGAAGGTTATTTAATGTTTTGTCAATAATTGTTATTGCAATTGGATCTTTTCTCTACGAGGTTTCCCCTTTGAAAAGGCAAGTGAACATAACTCTCTATTTTCTATTATCAAGAGACATTTATAAAGGTTTATCTATTTTCTCTTATGTTCTTTGGTTTTTCTCTACATTTTATGTTATTGATCTGAAGTTTTGGGTTTAAGTACATCACACCATTAGAATGATTTACACAATAAGAATGGGTCTCATGGATTCTACCATGGCTAAGGAAGGAAAATGAGGGCCTTAGGTCCTAAGTGAATCTTCTCAGGATCTATGGCCTTGGACAAGGCCTCCAACGACCACAAAAATCCTCTATAAGTGATATTTTTTATTTGGGTGGGATATGGGTGCCATCATGAGGTTTTGCACACCACAATTGGGACTTAAGGCCTTTGGGTTGGATATTAGTTCCACTAGGAGGTTTTGACACCACATATGGCACTCAGAGCCTTAAACATGGTTAGGGAAGAATCATTAGTTTCTTATTTAGTATTTGAATCTTCTTTGAATTAGAATTTTTGAAGTAGTACTCAAAAAACCACACAAAACATCTATATTGGATTTTTTTTTATCTCTGACTTGGAATATGGTTGCCATTAGTTTTTTTTGCACAATAATAATGGGCCTTGAGGCCGATTCCATGGTTAAGGGAGGAAAATAATAGCCTAAGGCCCTAAACAAATATTTTCTAAATCAAGGGCCATGAACAAGGCATCAAACCACCAAAGTGATCCCTTCTAAGGGATATGTGGCTTCTGAATAGGACATGGGAGCCATTAGGAGGTTTTGTGCACCACATTTGGATCTCGAGGGCTCTAGGTTGCTTATCAACACCATTAGAAGGTTTTTCGCACCACATGTGGCCTTAGAGGCCTTAAACATGGTCAAGGAAGGAATATAAGTTTCTTAGACTGATCCAGATTATTTTGAGAACACAAGAAGGCAGAGGTATAACAATGAAATATATAGAGGTATTGCAATAAACACATAAATACAGTAATGCACAATTTTTATTAATGAGAGAATGTACATAAATTGCAAAATTACAGAGTGAATGACTCTCTATAATAGTGGCAGCTTATCTCTGAGAAGAGATGTGATGGGTACGCTCATTTGCAAGAAGATGATTATTTTTACAATGAGGCTCCAAAGGCCTTTTTAACATAAATAAAATCCAAAACCCTAACCCGAGAAGTTGAAACACCAAAAGGTTTTTGGGCCACGATGGGGGTAGTTGATGTACGCCAACTTTCAAAGGGAGTAACTTTTGCATAGGATCTCCATTTGGGGTGTTCTATACCTCGTCGAAAAAATCTAGCCAATGAGTAGATATCTCGTTCGACGCAAAAAACATCGTTTAGGGCCTAAAAATGGACTCAAAAGTTTAGAACCTGAAAAATCGTAGAAAATTTGTCAAGGTGGAAACCCATATTTTGAGCCAGTGGAATAGGTGGGTGGCCACCGATATCCATTTGGATCAATCCTTCCCCCTTAGGAAGAAATGGTCCCCATTGCGTCAAGTTCCCATGGGAGATTGGGAAGTTTTTGTTGAATCTGCACCTTGGTGAGACGTTTTCCTTGTTGCAAAAGTTGTCTATCGGTGGTTGGATCCACTCAGCTGATATAGTTTCATGATCTACCTGAGTGTGGGAGGACTCTATCGGTGAAGATTTAACATGGGGAGTATGAAGGGATTTGTTAAAAGTTTTCTTGATTAGATAGTGTGGAAGTACCCTCGTAAGTGAAGCAACTATATTTTTGTGCCCTTCTACAATCTTCTTCTATTGGATAGAAAGGTCTCGGGGCGAGGTTGTAGTGGTTGCAGTGTCCTTATGTTAACATTATTACTAGATCGTGAAGAGGATAAACTTTGCGATATGAGAGATTAGTTCGAGGCATCGTTTTGTCAGAACTACCTATTATATTTTGTAGAGTTGATCCCTGAGAGTAACAATGATGCTACGAGGTTGACACTCATAAACAACATGACACTTCCACATATATGGTTGGACTAACAGAACATCATAGACTTCTAGTGGGGAAACATCACACAATACCCCATCCTTGAAGGGATTGATTCCACAAGACAAGCGTCACTGCTAGCTAACAGGAAGATCTCGTCCTCGACGAAGCCACCCTATGTTGTATGGTTGCAGGTGTGGTGTTGTCGAAAAATCCAATTGCTTGACGACCTCTGCTCAAATGAGGTTCTTCTACCTTCCACTATCAACAATTAAATGAAACAAGGTCCCCTTCACCCATATTTGTGAATGGAATAGGCATTCCCCCTCCTCATGATCCTCAGGTTCTTCTGGTTGGATTGTTGCAGTCACGACAGTAGCAGTGGTGTCTGCATTGATGATCTGTCTCCTCTTATTATTGTTTGAATCATACTCTGAGTCGAGGATCGACTCTGTTTCTTTGAGCTCAACTACCAATGACTGTTTTGAGCGACATTCATCAATGTTTTGTCAAGGGAGTTTTTGGAAGTCACACCACTTCCCAGTATCCTTATTCGTCTTCCCATTGCTCTTGTTTTCCTGCAACTTGGACTGGTTGTCTTGAGGTTTGGTTATTCTCCGAGTTAGGGCTGCCTTTACCATAATTTGGTTGTTTTAGGTTTGCAGACCCAAATTCCTGCTTGTTCTACTGCTTAAATTTCTACTCAATTTTGACAACATATCTATAAGTGGATCCCAGTGATGAGATGTCTAGAAACTCCATTTTAGTTTGCATGTACCTGTGTAGAGCCCTGAGGTATTTCAGAACGAGATGTCGCTTGAAATCTTTGATACCCAACTTGGTGTGCAAGGTATGGAAGGTATTTTTTAACTCTGGAACTGTTTGGTCCCTCTTTTGATGCAGTGTGGTCCATCGCATGTATTGGTCATCATAGTTTCCCACAAGGTAATATTGCTCCTTGACCGCATCCATAAAAAATTCCAAGTGGGCTCGGCCCCAAATATTCCATACTCATCTATGGAATTTTTTTCCCAGTAAGTTTCCCACCAGTGTTTGACATGGGGGAGAGCCTTAAGGATCACAAAGGTGATATTTTCTCTGTCAGAAAAATTGTGAACAGAGAAATAACCTTCTAGCAAATTTAACCATTTTTCCAAAGCATCTTCATCGATCTCACCTTCAAATACGAGAATATCAAAATTAACTTGTACATTGAATGGAGTAGTGTCTCTAAAGTGACTCTTTGACGAAGACATGTTTATTATTGTCAGAAATCATTGAAGCATTTGTGAAAAATTCTCCAACATCTCGTTCCTCTGTTGCGCGAGGGCTTCCATGAGAAATAGCTTGATGGTATCTTCTTCTCCCTCGTTTCTCTTCTCTTCCGCCATGGAAGGCCGCTTGGGCTGGCGAGAGAGGTTTTCCTCAAGAGACCCAACTTTGATACCACTAATCCAAATTATTTTGTGAAAGAAATGAAGGTAGAGATATTACAATGAAATATATAGAGATATTGCAATAAACACTGAAATACAGTAATAAACAATTTTTATTAATGAGAGAATGTACAAAAACTGTAAAATTACAGAGTGAATGACTTGCTATAATGGTGACATCTTATCTCTGAGAAGAGATGTGATGGCTACGCTCATTCACAAGAAGATGATGATGTTTACAATGAAGCTCGAAAGGCCTTTTTAACATAAAGAAAATCCAAAACCCTAACCCTATAAGATGAAACACCAAAAGGTTTGTGGGCCCCGATGGGGATAGTTGATAAGTCAACTTCCCGAGAGCATAACGTTTTCATATGATCTAAGTTTGGGGCATTCTATACCTCGTTGTGAAGGTCTATCCGAGGAGTATATATTTCATTCAACCCCCAAAAAAGTAGTTTAGGGCCTCAAAATGACCTTGGAAGTTTAGGACCCAGAAAAACCTGTAGAAAAACTATCGAGGTGAAAACCCATTTTTTGAGCGAGTGGAATAGGCGGGTGGCCATTGATATCCATCTAGATCATAGACCCTCTTTGAATCTTCTTAGCATCAATCCTTATTAACTAATCTTCAAACAACCACACAAGACCTCTATAGGGGATCTTTGACCTTAAAATGGGAATATGGGTTCCATTAGTATATTTTGTATTATAACAATGGATCTCACGGCATGTATTATGATCGAGGGCGGAATAAAATCACCTTTGGCCCTAAATGAAGCTTCTCAAGCTCAATGGCCATAGGTAAGGGCTCAAACGACCACACAAATGCTCTCTAAGGGTTCTATCACCTTTGGGTGGGATATGGATGCCATTGGGATGTTTTTCACACTACAACTTGGTCTCAAGGCCTCCAGGTTGGATATTAGTTCCATTAGGAGCCAGTTTTTCGCACTACTTATGGAACTAAGGATCTTGACCATTGTCATGGAAGGAACATAAGTTTCTTAAGCCCTATTTGAATCTTTTTCCAATGAATCTTTGTGAAGTAGTCCTCTAAATAAGGGCAACAAGAACTGGTCTCTAGGCATATTCCATGGCTACAAGAGCTGGTCTCTAGGCATATTCCATGGCTAGGGAAGGAAAATAAGGACCTTAAACCCTAAACTAAACTTCTCAATCTCAAGTACATGAACAAAGCCTTAAAGCACCTTATAGGTATCAAGCTTTCAACATTCATGGATATGAACTTGTTACATGAATTAGAACAACAGTAATTGTGTATTTATTCAGTTTTACCCTCAAACCTTGGAATTGGAAAACAGAAGGACCATATCTAAAGGTCCATCCCATAACCATGACAAGGAGCAGTGAGGGCTTGGGAGACCAATCTATCTATGCATGCTTAGGAATATCAGTGCGTTAACATCTCTCCTAGCGGTTCCAAACCAACTGAATTTTTCCTAATTTCCAACTCGACCATCGATATGGTTGTATCGTGACTGCAACATGCTTTTTAAGTGATCGAGCCGTTATCTCAGACTATTGTTTACTGCAATATCCAGTTCAAAGTTAAGGAGATGGTGGTAGCAGTAATTATATTTCTTGTCTGAAGTTGAATTCGTTTGTTTAGTCAATACACAAATTGAGTTTGAAAGTTTTAATTCAATCAAATCATTACTATTCATTTTTCAAACAAATTACGATAACCTACTAAACTTTATTTATACCACTTATTATTACACAGTGAAGATGATCTGGGACTTCTCTACGACATTGATATAATCACACGGCAACTGAGATTTCCCCATTTATTTCTTGAATCCATGGATTCAACTATGCATGATTGCCGGTGACAATTTATATATATATATATATATATATATTGTTCATGGTGAGTTGGCCCATCCACCATTGTCATCACACGGACTACAGTTCTCCTCATTAACGTCACTGATCTGAAGTCCAGAATCATAAACAGCCCCTGTCTCCCAGTCGGAGGGAAGCACAGACTTTGTCTCCCGCACCGTTTTCGTATTGTTCCCGCTGAATACCACAAACCCAAACTGGAGATCACCCTCTGGTGGATTATCTATGTCCCAAACTGCGCCATAGTTTCGATTCAAGTAATGCTTCTCAGAAGAACCCACCTACAAACATTATAAATTCATATAGGCACGCATTAATTAATTTTTTACTTACAGTCCCATGGACTGATTACAAACATGGCACGCATTAATTAATTTTCTACGTGCAGTCTCATGGACTAATTACCTGCTGAACATACGCGCTCACTATGTCTGTCTGGCCTCCTTGGTATAAAAATTGGACAGCAAGATGGTGAGGATACTGGCTGTGTCCGTCCACCTTCACCAACATATTCTGGTCCTCGTACTGGCAAGGGACCCTGTTAATCAGGTTCAGATATCTATGTTTAGAGATATTAGTTATTTATTAACCCCCTATCTGGGCTGGATGTGTAAGAAACAGATTAGGGTAATGCTCTGTCTACCTTTTATATTGGATATCTATAATCCCGGCCTTAATAAGCTCGGAGCCCTTATCTCCTACTGCTAGGTTTGAGAATGTGCTGCGAGGTACAACAAAATCTGTTTGGCTGCTCTCTGTGAAGTCTGTAACCACTATCGTCGTTCCCGTCGTGTTGCATAATTCGGTGTCTGTGCATCTTATCTGTAAATTCAATAAATCGTCATATAAATATCATATCCCTTTTCTTCAGGATGAAATCTGGAATAATTGAAACATGGTATTAACTGTAAAATCTGGAATATCCCTACGTTAGAAATGTCTAAAGGCAACACAAAATGACTAAAATCTTGAAGGCCAATAAGGACTATGCCATATTTGTTAGGGCTTGCCTGATAGCATGCACCACAAGCAACGCCATTCCTGTAGAGATCAGGACTGATAGCTCCGACATTCCCGCCATAGAGACTTGATGCAAATGATCCGTATCCACACGCACCAACTACATTAAGAATATCAAACAAAGTAATTACGCACTGGATACGATGAATTTATTGCCACTGTAAAATAGTATTCCAATATAGTCTTAGCGATTATGCAATACCATTGGCAGCCCCTGAATAAGCGTAATAGGCGAGTTGAGATGGATGGACACAGCTTTTGCAACCTAACCCTAGACTTGGGAATATGATGATGAGCAGATTCACACTCAGAATGCAATAAAAGAAGAAAACAGCTTGTGTTGTAGTGGCCATGATGCAAGAAAGAAAGAATTGAAATGGGTTGTTGTCGCAGCGCAATAAAATGGCAATCCCTGCCTTTGTATTTATAGTAATCTAATGGGTACGCAGCTGTTACCTCGGTAGTATATACTATACACCATACATGCGATCAGAAGTAGCCTCTGCTGTTGCTTGATATGGAAATTAATAATGTAATCCCAACTGAGGCTCCTACGTGTCAGACACTCAGGCCCTGTATTCTGTGATAAGAGGTGATATCTTATCCCCGGAAAACCCAGGCCCTGTATTCTGTGATGCAAATTTCAAATTTGATTTGGCCGGGGAATACTTGGGACGAAGTGTGGCTCTTTATGTTTGGAAGGGCACTAAGTGCATAATACGTCAGGCTCTGAACAGCATAAATGCTTTCATGGAGATTTTTGAAAAATCGGCCGAGCCTTAAAAAAAATTAGTAAAAGAAGATTGGTATGTATGCAGTTTTCAAATGATATCCCTTCGTGATTGCAGGCTGGCATTGCAATCCCTGAGTGGAATTGCAAGTCGCAACCATCTGCATTCTCAACGATAAATCATTCAATTTAAACGTGTTTGAGTTGTAGAACTGCATTAAGTGGTTGACTTGTAAATCATTCAGCCTGTGAAACAGGCATTAAGTGCTGTGATGGAGATTTTTGAAAAATCCGCTGACCCTTATAAACAAATTAGTAAAAGAAGATTGGTATGTATGCAGGTTTCAAATGATATCCCCTCGTGATTGGAGGCTGGCATTGCAATACTGAGTGGAATTCCAAGTGGCAACCCTCTGCATTGTCAAGGAAAAATCATTCAATCTAAACGTGTTTGGGCTAAAATGAATTAAGGAGATAAGCAAGTCCATATTCCCTTCCATAGAATAACGTTATCTTTTGAGAATAACCTCCACTAAGAACCTCCTTATTAAGGAGATAAGCAAGTCCATATTCTTCCATAGAGTAACCTTTATCTTTTGAGAATAACCTACACCGAGAACTTTTAGAATAATTTTCATTAAGAATCTTTGTTGCTGGAAATATTCATATATATTTGAAGGTTGAAGGTTTAGTTGTAAATTTGTAATAAAGATAATTTATTGGTTTTGGGTTTTAGATTAATTTTTAATTAATCAAAAGAGTTTTTAAGTTTTT